>JADKLZ010011704.1:0-10704 GCA_021533235.1 Biomphalaria straminea | reverse complement strand
CGCTCTGCTAGCTATTTTTTTTTTTTTTTTTTTACGGAAGAAATGTATTTGAAGTTTTTTTGTTTTATGTTTTTGGACTAAAATATTGTTGCTAATAATTTTTTTTTAAATTTACATATTAATGCAAAATGTTAAAGCATTTTTAATAGTTCCACGTCATTTATTAAAAGGATTTTCTCTGCGCCCCCCCCCCTCTTTTTTGTCAATCATTTTAATTTTATGAAAGAGAAATGAAAATTGAATCATAAACAAATTAAATCTTTTTTTTTTTACAAAAAAAGAAAAAAGAACTAATCCTTTTCTGAAAAAAAAAATTATTAAAAATAAAAAGAAAGAAAAAAAAATGTCATCCACGGCGGGATTCGAAACCGCGACACCTCGGGTTAGAAGTCCAAGCGCCATACCCCCGCGCTACGCGGACGATACAATAAAGCGACTGAGCTAACTGACACTAGCTACTTTTCTTACTCTGCTTCCAACCGCTTCTATTTTGCCGCGCTTTCGTTTTTTTTTCGAAACGGCGTTCCTTACGCGACCTACTTTTCCGTTTTACCTTCGCGAACTTTGGCTTCGAAAACGGCGGAGACATTTCTGCTTTATATAGGTCAGTAACTCATACGATATTGTAGCAGACGATTAGTTTAAGTTTAGTTTTTAGTTATATTTCCAAGAAAAGAGTTCCTAAAAGAAGGCACATAGAATGTAGTATTGTAGACCTTTCTATTTCTCCAGATCTAAGCATATCTATCTATCTATCTATCTATCTATCTATCTATCTATCTATCTATCTGTTTTTCTGTCTGTCTGTCTATCAATCTATCTATTTAACTATCTATCTATTTATCTATCTGTCTGTCTGTATCTATCTATCTATCATTCTTAATTCTATCTATAGATCACAAGACCTGAAAGAGGTACTTTACTTTTACTACTATCTATTTATCTGTCTATCTATCCATGTAATTGAAATGCATTACCAAAGTTTTTTTTTTAAATACGAAACAATATTAAATGATATTTTGTTTACAGTATATTTAAACCTATAAATTAAATTTCAAATAAGTGAAACTTTATCTTTATGACTTGCATGATCTATTCTATTGCGAATTCACCATATTCAAATCAATTAATAGATAATAGCTGTATCAACAATGAACTACACTACTGCCTAACGACAGTAATGGAGTGTGAAAAAAATGCGTATCAGACAGACACACAGACAGACAGACAGACTCAGTTCATATAAATATTAAATGCTGTAATATAGTTGACATATTAATTTTATCAATAAAAACTAGACCATGCTTTGAATATTCTTTATCCATGGGCGGTTAGACCAAGGGCCGACTCTGAGTTTGTGAGACAACATATACATTTGTTATAATCTTGTTTTAGAATAAGCTTTATGCTTATAAACTGTAAGATCTTTATGTGTGGCCATTTTAAAATGTGTGCATATTATCGGCTGAGTCTGACAGAGTGTGGTGTGTGTATTTTAGATTAATATTTTTGTTTCTTTTAATAATATTAATGGAATTTTGTAACTAACTCATCCTAGATTACTTAGAAAGAAGTCAGAAAACAGAAATGAAGTGTAATTAAATACTTCACAACTGCTTGAAGATAGAGTTTTTTCCCCTTTAGAAGTGAATGTCAACATTAATTTTATTAGTGACGTAGATAGGGTGCTTGATGTCCGGTGCGGCCGCTTCTATAGATGCCTCCTATAAAACAACCTCATAATTTATCATTTTAATACAAAGTATAGTTCAAACTTAGGGTGGCTGCCTGGTGGAGTGGTATGCGCTGTGGATAGTCATCCCAATGTTCCCGGTTCGATCCTTTACCTTCTGGCATCTCACTTCGTACTGCGGGAGGTTTGGGCTAGTGTGTAATAATCTCAACTTCCGAAGGAACATCCTAAAGAAAAACCAGTGTTTCTCAAATTTTTACTAGTGCCACTCGCTAACATAATCGTTTTCCCCTTTGCGCTTCCATTATCGGAATCGTGATTGGATTGTAATTTCACTTCAAAATAGTTGTCGTTCTTATTCTATTTTTATTTTCAGCCCCTTCGTGATACCCACGGAGTGACCAATCGTGCTGATGTGCATTAACATATTTTCGAGACCATTCGTTATAAAAGGCCTGAACACTGGCCTGCAACGTCACAACCTGTGGGCAGCGGAGACCAATAGCTCGTCGCCACATCTAAACTGCCCACAAGTTGTGACGTTGCAGGCCAGTGTTCAGGCTTTTTATAACGTTGTTTTTCGCTTATGTTTTACATACAGATCCATAAATAATAATAATTTTATTTATCTAGCACTTTTAACAAACATATTGACAAAGTAGGCCAATATGGCGCCACGAGATCATTAGAAACGTAAACACGAGAGTTCATAGGAACACCTTTAGTAAAATCCCTAAAGAAAGAAAGCATTTAAGGAAAGAAGAATTAAAAGTAAAGTAGCAATTATACATAAAACACTGAAATATAATCTTCTAATAAAAAAAAAAAACTAATAAAATACTCAGAAATATTCAAAGATAAAGGTACATTCCTCGTTCCGTACGCTAGGACAAATTTGTATATATTGCTATTCGAGGATGGAATGGGTTGACTGACTCAGCAAGGAGAACCAATGACTTGGCAGAATTTAAGTCATTGGTTAACATGCATGAGTATAGTACGACGCTATCATCTTTTTTTTTTAAAGTAACGTCTGTATTTTATAAGAAGATAAGATAAGACAAACTTGTAGGAACAAATGGTTTTTTTTTGTATTGTCTGATACAAATACATAATGAGGGAAAGTTTGATGCCCCTCACCACCTGACACTGCATGCGACCGCACCTCCCACACATGGCTAGGTACGCCTCTGATTTAACCAGTTGTCTTTTTATATCGGAGACATTTTTCTTCAATAAATCTTCTTTTTTATTTAGACCTTTTCTTATTAGAACCAGACTAGTATTTTTTTCTTTCTATTTTTTTTTTTCTTATGACAGAAAAAAAAAAGGGCTTTGCGAGATGACCCAACTGTAGTACTAGAAAGAAAGAAAGAAAATCTTCAGTTGTGGAAGCCTCGCTTTTGACGTCTCATATCGCCGCCATCTTGACACTCAAACCAATCGAAATTAAGGATATCAAACACCGCAAGAGGCAATCAAAGGGCGTGCGCTGACCAATCAACGAACGTGGTACACAGGCAGACTTTTTTTTTCTCTTTTATTATAAGCGTTCTGATGAAAGCTGCAGGCCTGTCAACCGTGGCACTATGGCCGTTCTTTTCTCTCTCAAATTAACCACTTTCGTGACGCGCTCTGGCTTGGGAGCGATCAGCCGGACCCTGGTGGTACAGACCTACTAGTCATGTGATGGGTCTGGGTGTTAAGGGGCTGTTGGGGAGAGATGGGGAGGGATGACTTTTGTGAAAAGTAATCCCCGTCCAGGACTCCTCTGCCCTGTCTACTAAGTCTTGCGAAAAAAAAAAACTTATGGAACTTTAGTGAGTAAATCATTATAGGACAAAGCTGGCTCGCCATGTGTGTCCCTCGAAGGCGAGCAGAAAGGCAACAGCTTTATACAAATAAATGACTGTTTTTAACTTATTATTTTTATATGAATATTAACTTATTCAAATAGCATAGATGTTGTTTTAGATATAATAGGCATATCTTTCTAGTTCCCTTCCTAGGTACGAAAAAGGGGGGAGAGGTAGATTGTGCGTATTGCGTGAGACCACATGCGAAATAAGATTCGCCATAGCAGTAACAGTGTAGAACTAGTACGAGCTATATAAATAGGTGGGGCTACCCTTGCGTTGAGCAGTGGGGCCCCTGTAAGACTCTGGGTAATTTAAAGTTCCATTCCTTCCACCCCGCCTAATCCAGGGGGGGGGTCTCAACCTGTGGGTCGCGACCCCCTTGTGGGTCGATTGACTCTTTGCCAGGGGTTGCCAAAGACCATCGAAAAAATGGTTTGTTTTAGTCTTTTCTTCTTCTTTTCGCGTGTGTGCGGGAGGGAAGTCGCGGCAGAAGGGGTGGGTGGGTGGGTGTAAAAAGGGGTCGCCGAGCTTAAAAGGTTGAGAACCGCTGAGTCCTAATCCTACCCCCCTCCACATTAGGTTTCTGAAATCACTCTTCAGCCCCTCAGCATTCGTCCGCCGTCATCAATGACGTCACAAATCGCCTCTAGACCATCACGTCATTCTCCGCCTTCTCATCATCAGGGAAGCTTGGGAAATAAGAGAAAGAGGGGTTGGGGTTGATGGGGGGTTGGGGTATATGGGGGTTGGGGTTGATGGGGGTTTATAAGTCGGGAATGAGGCGCGTAGGGAAAAAATTGATATCAGTTGAATAGTCCTAATTGTTGACCTCACTGGAAGGCACAAATGACTCGTTTTTTTTTTTTTTTGTGTTGTGTACAGCGTAATGTATCACAAGTACACGTTTCTTTAAGAATAGATATGAGGCACAAGGTGTGTGTGTGTGTGGGGGGGGTAAGTGTACCTTACAACAGGTGTGGCTCACAAAAATTGAGACAAATCGTTATAGAACACTGACATGCAATTACAAAACATGTGGGCAGTTTCGACCAATAGCTCGTTACCAAGTTACAGGTCTAGGAGGCGCGGTGGTCGAATGGTTAAGCGCTCGGCATCCGAACCTGAGGTCCTGGGTTTGAAGACAGGGATTTTGAATTCCGGGATTTTTAGGGCTCCCCTGTGTCCACCCAACCCTAATGGGTACCTGACTTTAGTTGGGGAAAGTAAAGGCGGTTGGTCGTTGTGCTGGCCACATAACACCCTGCTCGTTAACCGTCGGCCAAAGAAACAGATGACCTTAACATCATCTGCCCCCATAGATCGCAAGGTCTGAAGGGGATACTTTACTTTTACTTTTTAAGTCACATGTCTATCTATTGGTCTAAACTGCCTACAGGTTGTGACGTTGCAGATCAATGTTGAGGTCTTATATAACCTTATGACATTGACATCTTCTGACAGTATCTATGTGATCCCCCCCCCCCCGTACTAACAAACACATACATTGATTCATCAATTATCGTCGCACAGATAGAGTGAATGTTGGCGGCTAGGCGAGTTTACACAACAGATAGATTTGGCATTTAAAAATATACAAGGATAGGTCTTTGCAAGTTTGGAATACCAAATTACATTTTATTATTATGATTTTTTTCCCCCAATTTATATTTATTGTATTACAGAATAAATTATTGTTTTGTGTATCAGCGGAAATAAATAATACGTTACTATCACGATTTACAATCTGACCTGCTTGAGCCTAAGTCAGCGGTTCTAAACCTTTTTGGATCGGCGATTCTTTTTACAACAGTAAAATTATTTGCGTATGCTAGTCGGTAAAGAGTGAAGACTTGTTAATATAATGACGTATAATATAATGACGTATCAACGAAATAGGTTTTCAATAACGTCATGACAAAAATAATATCTATGATTCCGCATGGTGTAAAATGGTGCCTGCATTAATTTACATTAATGTAAATTGTTACAAATATTTATACTGCAACAATATTATAAGGAAATTCTGATTCAGTCATATCTGAGAAAAAAAAATAATTTCAAACGGAATCGACACAGAATTAATATTTTTTTTAAAGATCTTAGGCGAACACTGGCACATTGTCATTCGACCCGCAAGGGAGTTGCGACCCTCGTGTTGAGATTTTCTGGTCCAAGTGAACATTAGTAAGAAACATAGGTCTTGGGGTTTAAACCTATATGGTATACACTACAGTTACAAAGATACTAATGTTAAAATTGGGCACCTACAGACAGTGGCGTAGCAAGGGGGGGGGAGAATTTAAAAATCCCCCGGGCCCCCACTTGAGGGGGCCCACAAATGAGTGTTTTTTTACTTTAAAAATTAAATATTACTGAAACTCCAGGGACCCCCCAAACAGACCAAGCCGCCCCCCCCTCGGGCCCCCAAAGGATGGAAAATTCCTAGCTACGCCTCTGCCTACAGATGGTGGGTTATGAATAATTCACTGGACACTCGATGAGAGAGTGGCAGAAGTTGACCTACCTTTGTTGACAGCGTGGCGCTGTGCAGGATGTCCCCTGGCCAGAACAGCTGCGAGGCCACGGTGACAGCCGTCAGCGACATGCTGACATTGCCCCCGGCGTCGAACGTGGTGTCCAGGTTGTGCTCATCGTGGAAGACGTACTTGCGGATGCTGTTGTGGACCAGGGCCAGAATGATGGAGAATCCCCCAAAGCCCACGAGCATCAACAGGGCCGTCTCTTCCTTGCTTAGGACCGGTTTCACCCTGTGGACAGCGTCAGCGATTTGTAAAATATAGCATATAAATAGGTTAATGAGTAAGGAGTTTGTGTTGCACATTAACTCGTAGGAGGCCCTAGGGGGTTAGCCATTTTACATATCACTTTGTAAACAAAATCTCAACTAAATCACATTTACAACAGCGATCTAGTTGTCGTCTAGATCCAACTAAAATGAGAAAATGATATTTTTAAATATATGCTGTAGTGCAAAATAGTAACTTATTTTGTACAAATTTACAAAGTTTTTATCGATTTACTCTGTCTCTTTATCTTTCTGTCTGATACAAATCGTGTGCACCTTATTTTTCAGATCAGGTTGGAACTTTGCACAACGGTTTATAGAAATGCAGGTAGTAGAAAGATGCCTATATTTACAATACAATTATTAATTTATGATTATTATGTAAGTATTTTTATGCGCCGAGTTGAATATTATTATAAATTATTAAAAATAGTTATTACATTTAAAACAAAGCTAATATCCCTTTCAGGCCGTTGCGATCCATCGGGCAGATGATGTTAAGGTCAACTGTTTCTTTGGCCAACGGTTAACGAGCAGGGTGTTATGTGGCCAGCACAAGGACCGACCGTCTTTACTTTCCCCGACTAAAGTCAGGTACCCATTAGGGTTGGATGGATTCAGGGTCGCCCTAAAAATCACAAGAATTCAAAATCCAAGTCTTCAACGAGATTTGAACTAATGACCACAGGTTCGGAAGCCAGTTGTTTAGCCACTCAGCCACGTTTTAACGTAGCCATAATCATTCTGATACTTTTTATTTTACAAATATTGTTTATCGCCTAGCTTCTTACAATACCTCTCTTGAAATTAATCATATTCTCCTCAATAAACGTCATATGTTTTTCAATCTAACGTAGCAGGTTGCCTCTTATGGCTGTGTGATAGTTGAATAAAGATTTTAAGCCCTAAGGTAAACAGACTTTTGAAATAGTCGAGAGAAAAGTCATTTTGACAATTTGGCTGAACGACCAGTTAAGTTTGGTGTCCGTCTAATGAAACAATCATTTGTTAAAATACATAAGTAAACAATAAAAATATAAATCAATAAATACAAAATTGAACTCTTTTTATCTCAGTAATTATTTCCACGATTTGATAAAACTGTTTATTTTCCTCATTTGTACATTCTTCCCTGTTATGATAAAACTTCAATAACAATTTTGTTTATTAGAAAACGTTCATTTTGGTATGGAATTATAGGAGAAGGAATGTTTACTTTTTATATAACACGAATTAAATTTATAAAACCAAACATAATTTTAATCGAATGGTGACATAAAAGTAATAATATTGTCAATTAGGAGAGAAAGTGTTTTAAAAATCTTAAAAATATAGGGAAAAAAAATAAGCGAGTAAAAAGGAGATTGACGTATTAGCATGATTATCTCAGGGTAGTTGACTTCAGTAGGTCATTCACTTTTATACAGTCAATACCCTCATACGTAGTTATCATATTTTTCATTATTATGGAAATGGTGTCCCGGCTTATCATGCCGGATTATCCTTGAAGCATAATTCAATAATGAGCTTAGAATTTTTTTTTCTAATTAACACATATGGACCTTCCTCTCCCCGTATTTTTTTTCCTTTTTTTTTAAACCCAGCCCCTCTCTCCCTTTATACTAACGTAATATAATCAAACCCTCTCCCCCCTTCTCAAAAATATTACAGACATTAACATAAAAAAAATTGATGACAGAAAATTAGAAAGAGGAGAGAAATTTCCTATAAGAGAATGGGAACTCTTTTAAAGAAGAAATAATTTTTTCATTTTTTTTTTATATTGTTTCTTGGTCAGAGAGAGAGTTTGGGGGAGGGGTAAGAGACTGAGAGAGAGAGAGAGAGAGAGAGAGGGAGAGAATGAGAGAGAGTGTCGCTCGACGCAAAGAGATTTATTGCTGACGGATGAATTTTCGATGAGACAGAGGATGACAGTCGCGGGCTTTAAGGGTTAACTTTTTCTTCACGTGTTCGATGAAAGCCAAAAGTGTCCAAGAGTTGCTCCCCATTTAACTGCGGTTATGGTTTGCGATTTAAACGCTTCTCTTGTTTCATAATAATTTCTTGAAAAGTACAAAAGGTATCAAAATAAAAGTTGGTTTCTTTGTTTTTTAAGGTGTTTCAAATATTGAAAATACTCTAAGACAGAATTGAAGAGTGTGGCGAAAAAAATGTTTTGAACCCGAGCCTACTGCTTGTTTGACGGAGGTGTAAGTTGAGGGACGAGGCTTGAGTATTAGCGTTGATTAGCGGGGAATGTGATAGGAGTCAGGTGCCTGTGGCGAAAGGAACATGGTGTCTCCCCCCCCCAACACACACACGCATTTAATGCAGTACAATATATCTTTGGTCTGGCATCAGTTATCTTCTTGTTTAGCAATTAAAACAGCGGTTCTCAATCTGTTTTGCTTGGCGACCCTTTTTACAATAAACCTCTCTGCTGTGACCCCACACACACACACACACAAACACACATATGGCAATAGAAGAGTAGGCAATAACAATCCGTAGGCCTATTTTCGATGGTCTTAGGCGAGCCCTGGCAAATCGTCAATCGACCCCCAAGGGGGTCGCGACCCACAGGCTGAGAACCTCTGAATTAAAGCATTTATTGAATTAATTTACTTTCATTGGTTGGTAGACAACTGTTAATAAAGAGTAGCTTCATTATAAAAAAAAATTATAAGGAGACAGAACTTTGAAGATTAAGGTTATTTGCCATTAGAGCATGGAATGGTTTGCCTGAGCTAGCCAGGAAAACCAGTGACTTGGCAGAATTTAAGTCACTGGTAAATATGCATGACTGAATGCATGACGCGTAGGACGTAATCATCTTCTTTTTTGAAGTAACGTCTGTATTATATAAGATAAGATAAGAACGGTGTTGAAATCCATGCGCGTTTACAGAACTGAAGCTACTGTTCAGGGGTATGTTTAGTGCAATGTTTAGTACATCTGAATCACATAAATTAATTCTCCTAGCGTCTTCAATGCAGATTTTAATCTTAGTAAGTTGATTGCAGGTAAAACAAGCAAACTACAAGCAAACTACAAAAAAAATACTTAAAAAAAAAAAAATCTAATGGGAATAGATTCACATTTACAGCTATATCTCACAATAACTTATTTTCAATTTTCGATAAAAAACAAAATTAATTATCGAAAATTAATTGCATAAGTGTTTACTTTTTCAAATTGATTCATATAAGATAAGATACGATAATTTTTATTGATCCAGTGTAATGGAAATTCAGTTTGGCTACAATTGACAACAATATTTTGCTAGATACAACAAATAATTGTGTACAGCTTCAAATATTGCGAGAATGGGTATGGGAAAAGATTTACCATACAGACAGACAGACAGACTTGATATAAGTTTTTTTTTTTCTTAATATTTTTTTTGGACTTGGGCGTGACCTCTAATGGATTTCAGGCGTTGCGAACCCCCCCCCCCCTTTCCGAGTGCCACTCCTCTGGTATGTGCTATTAGAATGCTGAAGCATTCATACTTAACGCTCAGCTAAAAGGACTACACAGACTTGTTCTACATGTATACAGTGGCGTAGCTAAGGATTTGGGGGTCCGGGGGTGGGGGTGGGGGGCTCGACCTCTTTGGTGGTCCCTGCATTTTGACATTCGAGATAATGGCGTAATATATAATGTAAAAACAAATTTCGGACACTCATTTGGATCTTCCCTTAAGTGGAGGCATGGGGGGGGGGATTTTTCAAATTTTGACCCTCACCCCCCCCCTACGCCACTTAATGTATAATACAATACCATAGGAAAGGCACGGGAGAGTCTTCCAGTACTGCTTTAGCTAAGAAAGTTCTTTTTTTTACCCCCCCCCCCCCCTTATCCTAGCTACGCCGCTGAATGTATAATACAGTATTATGGGAAAGGCATAGGAGAGTCTCCCAGTACTACGTTAGCTAAGAAAGTTCTTTTTTACCCCCCCCCCCCCTCATCCTAGCTACGCCACTGAATGTATAATACAGTATCATGGGAAAAGCATGGGAGAGTCTCCCAGTACTACGTTAGCTAAGAAAGTCGTCCCCCCCCCCCTTTTTTTTTCCGCTACCTTGATCCCCCCCCCCCCAGTTACTATGAAACAGACTCCTAGATAACCAGGAAAGAAATGTGTATGTCGAATGTTAACAAAAAAGTTGAGGGGGGCGGGGAAGAAAAGGTATTATTGAGAGTGGGGGGGGGGAGGGAGCTGGTATTGTTCCGGAACCAGATTCCTGGGAAAAATAAGTTAGCAGACGAGAAGATACACTCGGAAAGCGTTGTCAGGGGGGGAGAATGAAGCTAATCATCTCTACCCCAGCCACCTCTTGTTT
>JADKLZ010011703.1:0-10689 GCA_021533235.1 Biomphalaria straminea | reverse complement strand
CGCTCTGCTAGCTATTTTTTTTTTTTTTTTTTTACGGAAGAAATGTATTTGAAGTTTTTTTGTTTTATGTTTTTGGACTAAAATATTGTTGCTAATAATTTTTTTTTAAATTTACATATTAATGCAAAATGTTAAAGCATTTTTAATAGTTCCACGTCATTTATTAAAAGGATTTTCTCTGCGCCCCCCCCCCTCTTTTTTGTCAATCATTTTAATTTTATGAAAGAGAAATGAAAATTGAATCATAAACAAATTAAATCTTTTTTTTTTTACAAAAAAAGAAAAAAGAACTAATCCTTTTCTGAAAAAAAAAATTATTAAAAATAAAAAGAAAGAAAAAAAAATGTCATCCACGGCGGGATTCGAAACCGCGACACCTCGGGTTAGAAGTCCAAGCGCCATACCCCCGCGCTACGCGGACGATACAATAAAGCGACTGAGCTAACTGACACTAGCTACTTTTCTTACTCTGCTTCCAACCGCTTCTATTTTGCCGCGCTTTCGTTTTTTTTTCGAAACGGCGTTCCTTACGCGACCTACTTTTCCGTTTTACCTTCGCGAACTTTGGCTTCGAAAACGGCGGAGACATTTCTGCTTTATATAGGTCAGTAACTCATACGATATTGTAGCAGACGATTAGTTTAAGTTTAGTTTTTAGTTATATTTCCAAGAAAAGAGTTCCTAAAAGAAGGCACATAGAATGTAGTATTGTAGACCTTTCTATTTCTCCAGATCTAAGCATATCTATCTATCTATCTATCTATCTATCTATCTATCTATCTATCTATCTGTTTTTCTGTCTGTCTGTCTATCAATCTATCTATTTAACTATCTATCTATTTATCTATCTGTCTGTCTGTATCTATCTATCTATCATTCTTAATTCTATCTATAGATCACAAGACCTGAAAGAGGTACTTTACTTTTACTACTATCTATTTACGTGTCTATCTATCCATGTAATTGAAATGCATTACCAAAGTTTTTTTTTAAATACGAAACAATATTAAATGATTTTTGTTTACAGTATATTTAAACCTATAAATTAAATTTCAAATAAGTGAAACTTTATCTTTATGACTTGCATGATCTATTCTATTGCGAATTCACCATATTCAAATCAATTAATAGATAATAGCTGTATCAACAATGAACTACACTACTGCCTAACGACAGTAATGGAGTGTGAAAAAAATGCGTATCAGACAGACACACAGACAGACAGACAGACTCAGTTCATATAAATATTAAATGCTGTAATATAGTTGACATATTAATTTTATCAATAAAAACTAGACCATGCTTTGAATATTCTTTATGCATGGGCGGTTACACCAAGGGCCGACTCTGAGTTTGTGAGACAACACATGTCTTTTCCATAATCTTGATTTAGAATAAGCTTTATGCTTATAAACTGTAAGATCTTTATGTGTGGCCATTTTAAAATGTGTGCATATTATCGGCTGAGTCTGACAGAATGTGGTGTGTGTATTTTAGATTAATATATTTTTTTCTTTTAATAATATTAATGGAATTTTGTAACTAACTCATCCTAGATTACTTAGAAAGAAGACAGAAAACAGAAATGCAGTGTAATTAAATACTTCACAATTGCTTGAAGATAAAGTTTTTTCCCCTTTAGAAGTGAATGTCAACATTAATTTTATTAGTGACGTAGATATGGTGTTTGATGTCCGGTGCGGCCGCTTCTATAGATGCCTCCTATAAAACAACCTCATAATTTATCATTTTAAAACAAAGTATAGTTCAAACTTAGGGTGGCTGCCTGGTGGAGTGGTATGCGCTGCGGATAGTCATCCTAATGTTCCCGGTTCGATCCTTTACCTGCTGGCATCTCACTTCGTTCTGCGGGAGGTTTGGGCTAGTGTGTAATAATCTCAACTTCCGAAGGAACATCCTTAAAGAAAACCAGTGTTTCTCATATTTTTACTAGTGCCATTCGCTAACATAATCGTTTTCCCTTTTGCGCTTCCATTATCGGAATCGTGATTGGATTGTAATTTCACTTCAAAATAGTTGTCGTTCTTATTCTATTATTATTTTCAGCCCCTTCGTGATACCCACGGAGTGACCAATCGTGCTGACGTGCATGAACATATTTTCGAGACCATTCGTTATAAAAGGCCTGAACACTGGCCTGCAACGTCACAACCTGTGGGCAGCGGAGACCAATAGCTCGTCGCCACATCTAAACTGCTCACAAGTGTTCAGGCCTTTTATAACGTTGTTTTTCGCTTATGTTTTACATACAGATCCATAAATAATAATAATATATCTATCTAGCACTTTTAACAAACATATTGACAAAGTAGGCCAATATGGCGCCACGAGATCATTAGAAACGTAAACACGAGAGTTCATAGGAACACCTTTAGTAAAATCCCTAAAGAAAGAAAGCATTTAAGGAAAGAAGAATTAAAAGTAAAGTAGCAATTATACATAAAACACTGAAATATAATCTTCTAATAAAAAAAAAACAACTAATAAAATACTCAGAAATATTCAAAGATAAAGGTACATTCCTCGTTCCGTACGCTAGGACAAATTTGTATATATGCTCCTTCTTCCCTATTGCTATTCGAGGATGGAATGGGTTTCCTGAGTCAGCAAGGAGAACCAATGACTTGGCAGAATTTAAGTCATTGGTTAACATGCATGAGTATAGTAGGACGCTATCTTCTTTTTTTTTAAAGTAACGTCTGTATTTTATAAGAAGATAAGATAAGACAAACTTGTAGGAACAAATGTTTTTTTTGTATTGTCTGATACAAATACATAATGAGGGAAAGTTTGATGCCCCTCACCACCTGACACTGCATGCGACCGCACCTCCCACACATGGCTAGGTACGCCTCTGATTTAACTAGTTGTCTTTTTATATCGGAGACATTTTTCTTCAATAAATCTTCTTTTTTATTTAGACCTTTTCTAATTAGAACCAGACTAGTATTTTTTTCTTTCTATTTTTTTTTTCTTATGACAGAAAAAAAAGGGCTTTGCGAGATGACCCAACTATAGTACTAGAAAGAAAGAAAGAAAATCTTCAGTTGTGGAAGCCTCGCTTTGACGTCTCATATCGCCGCCATCTTGACACTCAAACCAATCGAAATTAAGGATATCAAACACCGCAAGAGGCAATCAAAGGGCGTGCGCTGACCAATCAACGAACGTGGTACACAGGCAGACTTTTTTTTTCTCTTTTATTATAAGCGTTCTGATGAAAGCTGCAGGCCTGACAATCGTGGCAATATGGCCGTTCTTTTCTCTCTCAAATTAACCACTTTCGTGACGCGCTCTGGCTTGGGAGCGATCAGCCGGACCCTGGTGGTACAGACCTACTAGTCATGTGATGGGTCTGGGGTGTTAAGGGGCTGCTGGGGAGAGATGGGGAGGGATGACTCTTGTGAAAAGTAATCCCCGTCCAGGACTCCGCTGCCCTGTCTACTAAGTCTTGCGAAAAAAAAAACTTATGGAACTTTAGTGAGTAAATCATTATAGGACAAAGCTGGCTCGCCATGTGTGTCCCTCGAAGGCGAGCAGAAAGGCAACAGCTTTTATACAAATAAATGACTGTTTTTAACTTATTATTTTTATATGAATATTAACTTATTCAAATAGCATAGATGTTCTTTTAGATATAATAGGCATATCTTTCTAGTTCCCTTCCTAGGTTCGAAAAAGGGGGGGAGAGGTAGATTGTGCATATTGCGTGAGACCACATGCGGAATAAGATTCGCCGTAGCAGTAACAGTGTAGAACTGGTACGAGCTATATAAATAGGTGGGGCTACCCTTGCGTTGAGCAGTGGGGCCCCTGTAAGACTCTGGGTAATTTAAAGTTCCATTCCTTCCACCCCCTTCACCTAATCCAGGGGGGTCTCAACCTGTGGGTCGCGACCCCCTTGTGGGTCGATTGACGCTTTGCCAGGGGTTGCCAAAGACCATCGAAAAAATGGTTTGTTTTAGTCTATTCTTCTTTTCGCGTGTGTGCGGGAGGGAAGTCGCGGCTGAAGGGGTGGGTGGGTGGGTGTAAAAAGGGGTCGCCTAGTTTAAAAGGTTGAGAACCGCTGAGTCCTAATCCTACCCCCCTCCACATTAGGTTTCTGAAATCACTCTTCAGCCCCTAAACATTCGTCCGCCGTCATCAATGACGTCACAAATCGCCTCTAGACCATCACGTCATTTTCCGCCTCCTCATCATCAGGGAAGCTTGGGAAATAAGAGAAAGAGGGGTTGGGGTTGATGGGGGGTTGGGGTATATGGGGGTTGGGGTTGATGGGGGTTTATAAGTCGGGAATGAGGCGCGTAGGGAAAAAATTGATATCAGTTGAATAGTCCTAATTGTTGACCTCACTGGAAGGCACAAATGACTCGTTTTTTTTTTTTTTGTGTTGTGTACAGCGTAATGTATCACAAGTACACGTTTCTTTAAGAATAGATATGAGGCACAAGGTGTGTGTGTGTGGGGGGGTAAGTGTACCTTACAACAGGTGTGGCTCACAAAAATTGAGACAAATCGTTATAGAACACTGACATGCAATTACAAAACATGTGGCTAGTTTCGACCAATAGCTCGTTACCAAGTTACAGGTCTAGGAGGCGCGGTGGTCGAATGGTTAAGCGCTCGGCATCCGAACCTGAGGTCCTGGGTTTGAAGACAGGGATTTTGAATTCCGGGATTTTTAGGGCTCCCCTGTGTCCACCCAACCCTAATGGGTACCTGACTTTAGTTGGGGAAAGTAAAGGCGGTTGGTCGTTGTGCTGGCCACATAACACCCTGCTCGTTAACCGTCGGCCAAAGAAACAGATGACCTTAACATCATCTGCCCCCATAGATCGCAAGGTCTGAAGGGGATACTTTACTTTTACTTTTTAAGTCACATGTCTATCTATTGGTCTAAACTGCCTACAGGTTGTGACGTTGCAGATCAATGTTGAGGTCTTATATAACCCTATGACATTGACATCTTCTGACAGTATCTATGTGATCTCCCCCCCCCCCTCGTACTAACAAACACATACATTTATTCATCAATTATCGTCGCACAGATAGAGTGAATGTTGGCGGCTAGGCGAGTTTACACGACAGATAGATTTGGCATTTAAAAATATACAAGGATAGGTCTTTGCAAGTTTGGAATACCAAATTACATTTTATTATTATGATTTTTTTCCCCCAATTTATATTTATTGTATTACAGAATAAATTATTGTTTTGTGTATCAGCGGAAATAAATAATACGTTACTATCACGATTTACAATCTGACCTGCTTGAGCCTAAGTCAGCGGTTCTAAACCTTTTTGGATCGGCGATTCTTTTTACAACAGTAAAATTATTTGCGTATGCTAGTCGGTAAAGAGTGAAGACTTGTTAATATAATGACGTATAATATAATGACGTATCAACGAAATAGGTTTTCAATAACGTCATGACAAAAATAATATCTATGATTCCGCATGGTGTAAAATGGTGCCTGCATTAATTTACATTAATGTAAATTGTTACAAATATTTATACTGCAACAATATTATAAGGAAATTCTGATTCAGTCATATCTGAGAAAAAAAAATAATTTCAAACGGAATCGACACAGAATTAATATTTTTTTTAAAGATCTTAGGCGAACACTGGCACATTGTCATTCGACCCGCAAGGGAGTTGCGACCCTCGTGTTGAGATTTTCTGGTCCAAGTGAACATTAGTAAGAAACATAGGTCTTGGGGTTTAAACCTATATGGTATACACTACAGTTACAAAGATACTAATGTTAAAATTGGGCACCTACAGACAGTGGCGTAGCAAGGGGGGGGGAGAATTTAAAAATCCCCCGGGCCCCCACTTGAGGGGGCCCACAAATGAGTGTTTTTTTACTTTAAAAATTAAATATTACTGAAACTCCAGGGACCCCCCAAACAGACCAAGCCGCCCCCCCCTCGGGCCCCCAAAGGATGGAAAATTCCTAGCTACGCCTCTGCCTACAGATGGTGGGTTATGAATAATTCACTGGACACTCGATGAGAGAGTGGCAGAAGTTGACCTACCTTTGTTGACAGCGTGGCGCTGTGCAGGATGTCCCCTGGCCAGAACAGCTGCGAGGCCACGGTGACAGCCGTCAGCGACATGCTGACATTGCCCCCGGCGTCGAACGTGGTGTCCAGGTTGTGCTCATCGTGGAAGACGTACTTGCGGATGCTGTTGTGGACCAGGGCCAGAATGATGGAGAATCCCCCAAAGCCCACGAGCATCAACAGGGCCGTCTCTTCCTTGCTTAGGACCGGTTTCACCCTGTGGACAGCGTCAGCGATTTGTAAAATATAGCATATAAATAGGTTAATGAGTAAGGAGTTTGTGTTGCACATTAACTCGTAGGAGGCCCTAGGGGGTTAGCCATTTTACATATCACTTTGTAAACAAAATCTCAACTAAATCACATTTACAACAGCGATCTAGTTGTCGTCTAGATCCAACTAAAATGAGAAAATGATATTTTTAAATATATGCTGTAGTGCAAAATAGTAACTTATTTTGTACAAATTTACAAAGTTTTTATCGATTTACTCTGTCTCTTTATCTTTCTGTCTGATACAAATCGTGTGCACCTTATTTTTCAGATCAGGTTGGAACTTTGCACAACGGTTTATAGAAATGCAGGTAGTAGAAAGATGCCTATATTTACAATACAATTATTAATTTATGATTATTATGTAAGTATTTTTATGCGCCGAGTTGAATATTATTATAAATTATTAAAAATAGTTATTACATTTAAAACAAAGCTAATATCCCTTTCAGGCCGTTGCGATCCATCGGGCAGATGATGTTAAGGTCAACTGTTTCTTTGGCCAACGGTTAACGAGCAGGGTGTTATGTGGCCAGCACAAGGACCGACCGTCTTTACTTTCCCCGACTAAAGTCAGGTACCCATTAGGGTTGGATGGATTCAGGGTCGCCCTAAAAATCACAAGAATTCAAAATCCAAGTCTTCAACGAGATTTGAACTAATGACCACAGGTTCGGAAGCCAGTTGTTTAGCCACTCAGCCACGTTTTAACGTAGCCATAATCATTCTGATACTTTTTATTTTACAAATATTGTTTATCGCCTAGCTTCTTACAATACCTCTCTTGAAATTAATCATATTCTCCTCAATAAACGTCATATGTTTTTCAATCTAACGTAGCAGGTTGCCTCTTATGGCTGTGTGATAGTTGAATAAAGATTTTAAGCCCTAAGGTAAACAGACTTTTGAAATAGTCGAGAGAAAAGTCATTTTGACAATTTGGCTGAACGACCAGTTAAGTTTGGTGTCCGTCTAATGAAACAATCATTTGTTAAAATACATAAGTAAACAATAAAAATATAAATCAATAAATACAAAATTGAACTCTTTTTATCTCAGTAATTATTTCCACGATTTGATAAAACTGTTTATTTTCCTCATTTGTACATTCTTCCCTGTTATGATAAAACTTCAATAACAATTTTGTTTATTAGAAAACGTTCATTTTGGTATGGAATTATAGGAGAAGGAATGTTTACTTTTTATATAACACGAATTAAATTTATAAAACCAAACATAATTTTAATCGAATGGTGACATAAAAGTAATAATATTGTCAATTAGGAGAGAAAGTGTTTTAAAAATCTTAAAAATATAGGGAAAAAAAATAAGCGAGTAAAAAGGAGATTGACGTATTAGCATGATTATCTCAGGGTAGTTGACTTCAGTAGGTCATTCACTTTTATACAGTCAATACCCTCATACGTAGTTATCATATTTTTCATTATTATGGAAATGGTGTCCCGGCTTATCATGCCGGATTATCCTTGAAGCATAATTCAATAATGAGCTTAGAATTTTTTTTTCTAATTAACACATATGGACCTTCCTCTCCCCGTATTTTTTTTCCTTTTTTTTTAAACCCAGCCCCTCTCTCCCTTTATACTAACGTAATATAATCAAACCCTCTCCCCCCTTCTCAAAAATATTACAGACATTAACATAAAAAAAATTGATGACAGAAAATTAGAAAGAGGAGAGAAATTTCCTATAAGAGAATGGGAACTCTTTTAAAGAAGAAATAATTTTTTCATTTTTTTTTTATATTGTTTCTTGGTCAGAGAGAGAGTTTGGGGGAGGGGTAAGAGACTGAGAGAGAGAGAGAGAGAGAGAGAGGGAGAGAATGAGAGAGAGTGTCGCTCGACGCAAAGAGATTTATTGCTGACGGATGAATTTTCGATGAGACAGAGGATGACAGTCGCGGGCTTTAAGGGTTAACTTTTTCTTCACGTGTTCGATGAAAGCCAAAAGTGTCCAAGAGTTGCTCCCCATTTAACTGCGGTTATGGTTTGCGATTTAAACGCTTCTCTTGTTTCATAATAATTTCTTGAAAAGTACAAAAGGTATCAAAATAAAAGTTGGTTTCTTTGTTTTTTAAGGTGTTTCAAATATTGAAAATACTCTAAGACAGAATTGAAGAGTGTGGCGAAAAAAATGTTTTGAACCCGAGCCTACTGCTTGTTTGACGGAGGTGTAAGTTGAGGGACGAGGCTTGAGTATTAGCGTTGATTAGCGGGGAATGTGATAGGAGTCAGGTGCCTGTGGCGAAAGGAACATGGTGTCTCCCCCCCCCAACACACACACGCATTTAATGCAGTACAATATATCTTTGGTCTGGCATCAGTTATCTTCTTGTTTAGCAATTAAAACAGCGGTTCTCAATCTGTTTTGCTTGGCGACCCTTTTTACAATAAACCTCTCTGCTGTGACCCCACACACACACACACACAAACACACATATGGCAATAGAAGAGTAGGCAATAACAATCCGTAGGCCTATTTTCGATGGTCTTAGGCGAGCCCTGGCAAATCGTCAATCGACCCCCAAGGGGGTCGCGACCCACAGGCTGAGAACCTCTGAATTAAAGCATTTATTGAATTAATTTACTTTCATTGGTTGGTAGACAACTGTTAATAAAGAGTAGCTTCATTATAAAAAAAAATTATAAGGAGACAGAACTTTGAAGATTAAGGTTATTTGCCATTAGAGCATGGAATGGTTTGCCTGAGCTAGCCAGGAAAACCAGTGACTTGGCAGAATTTAAGTCACTGGTAAATATGCATGACTGAATGCATGACGCGTAGGACGTAATCATCTTCTTTTTTGAAGTAACGTCTGTATTATATAAGATAAGATAAGAACGGTGTTGAAATCCATGCGCGTTTACAGAACTGAAGCTACTGTTCAGGGGTATGTTTAGTGCAATGTTTAGTACATCTGAATCACATAAATTAATTCTCCTAGCGTCTTCAATGCAGATTTTAATCTTAGTAAGTTGATTGCAGGTAAAACAAGCAAACTACAAGCAAACTACAAAAAAATACTTTAAAAAAAAAAAAATCTAATGGGAATAGATTCACATTTACAGCTATATCTCACAATAACTTATTTTCAATTTTCGATAAAAAACAAAATTAATTATCGAAAATTAATTGCATAAGTGTTTACTTTTTCAAATTGATTCATATAAGATAAGATACGATAATTTTTATTGATCCAGTGTAATGGAAATTCAGTTTGGCTACAATTGACAACAATATTTTGCTAGATACAACAAATAATTGTGTACAGCTTCAAATATTGCGAGAATGGGTATGGGAAAAGATTTACCATACAGACAGACAGACAGACTTGATATAAGTTTTTTTTTTTCTTAATATTTTTTTTGGACTTGGGCGTGACCTCTAATGGATTTCAGGCGTTGCGAACCCCCCCCCCCTTTCCGAGTGCCACTCCTCTGGTATGTGCTATTAGAATGCTGAAGCATTCATACTTAACGCTCAGCTAAAAGGACTACACAGACTTGTTCTACATGTATACAGTGGCGTAGCTAAGGATTTGGGGGTCCGGGGGTGGGGGTGGGGGGCTCGACCTCTTTGGTGGTCCCTGCATTTTGACATTCGAGATAATGGCGTAATATATAATGTAAAAACAAATTTCGGACACTCATTTGGATCTTCCCTTAAGTGGAGGCATGGGGGGGGGGATTTTTCAAATTTTGACCCTCACCCCCCCCCTACGCCACTTAATGTATAATACAATACCATAGGAAAGGCACGGGAGAGTCTTCCAGTACTGCTTTAGCTAAGAAAGTTCTTTTTTTTACCCCCCCCCCCCCCTTATCCTAGCTACGCCGCTGAATGTATAATACAGTATTATGGGAAAGGCATAGGAGAGTCTCCCAGTACTACGTTAGCTAAGAAAGTTCTTTTTTACCCCCCCCCCCCCTCATCCTAGCTACGCCACTGAATGTATAATACAGTATCATGGGAAAAGCATGGGAGAGTCTCCCAGTACTACGTTAGCTAAGAAAGTCGTCCCCCCCCCCCTTTTTTTTTCCGCTACCTTGATCCCCCCCCCCCCAGTTACTATGAAACAGACTCCTAGATAACCAGGAAAGAAATGTGTATGTCGAATGTTAACAAAAAAGTTGAGGGGGGCGGGGAAGAAAAGGTATTATTGAGAGTGGGGGGGGGGAGGGAGCTGGTATTGTTCCGGAACCAGATTCCTGGGAAAAATAAGTTAGCAGACGAGAAGATACACTCGGAAAGCGTTGTCAGGGGGGAGAATGAAGCTAATCATCTCTACCCCAGCCACCTCTTGTTT
>JADKLZ010011701.1:29661-41688 GCA_021533235.1 Biomphalaria straminea | reverse complement strand
GCATGTTATAGACGTAGACCGAGTCAATGTACGGGCAGTAGCAGCATACATAGACTAAATAGTGGCGTGGTGACCAAGTGATAAAGCTTAGACTATGAACCTATCGGTCTCAAATTCGAATCTCGGTGAAGACTGGGATTTTGAACTTACAATAAAAGGACGGCTCCGGAGTCCATCCAACAACAACCGTCTGAAAGAGGTCTGTGTACGCGACGTTTTGGCGCCAAAGTGATGTCAAGTAATTTTTACGTAAAAAAAAAATTATTATTATCTCGTGTAGAACACAATGCAAGATGTCCAGTTGACCTAAATACATGGAGGGGAGAGAGAAAAGGCAGTGGTGTTATCCCCCTCTTCTGTCCCCTTCAATTACACACACACACACCTTGACCTCCGAGTGACCAGCGGTCCTACTCATTCCTGACAACCGCCATGTATTCCTAACCAAGTTCTCTTTCAGTGACGAAGGTTCAAGACAGGGATCATTTACTGCTTCGTCTCTCTCTCTCTCTCTCACACGACTGAATACCAAATGTTGATTAATAGCAAGGAAACAGCACTCTCTCTGACTAAAACTGACATAATAACACATAGTGCCATTGTAATATTTTTTTTTATTGACTCGGGGGGTATAAATATAGTTCGTCCATCGTGGTTCGATGATGACCACTTTGTCAGTGGGCTGAGGGCTTTGCACTGGGGTTTTGTGCCTCCTCATGTGGCTGGTGAGACCTATGCGAGCCCGGAATGTTTGGCCGCACTCTGGGCAGGTAATTCCAGCTGGAGCTAGTGTCTTTTGCCTTGCTTTCCTTGGGGGGTAATCGTTCATGGAAAAGCAGTGTTCAGATTTGTGGGGATATTGACTTTTTTGTCTGTTTTTATATTAACGCCCGTTCTTACGACACACTCAGACAATGGTAACAGTTCATAAGAATTTAGATACATTGATACGGTCTAATTGATACAATCTAATTGGCGCGCGTGGGCGGGGAGATAATAATAATAATTATTTAGGAACATTCTCGTTTCCGGTGAGAGGGCGGTACTGCTGCAGACCTGCCACATCACCAGAAAATTCCTCAGTGGAAACTGATAAAGGGAATACAATGAATTTTGTCTCCCTTTAACGAAACTCGAGCCTGGCTGCGCCAGAGAATGAACACTCGTTCTTTTAAAACATAATAATAATAATAATAAAAATAATAATCTTTATTGTCCGTAAGGAAATTTATCTTACAATTTGTGCATTATACAAAACAAAACACTATAACCTAAAAAAAAAGTACATTCACACCAGACTCACTTACAGTATACATATGAATAGTTTACAAACAAAAAACGGAAACAAAACTTTAATGTTTCATGTTTTTTTTTTATCCTTTGGGTGAAACGTTTAAAATTTATTTCTATTCTAGTACTCATAAATCGTCCTGTAAGCCATGCATGCACTTGTTGCATTGAACTAAGTTTGTTAATTTAGAAATAGGTACAAGAAGAGTTTTCATTAATTGCATATTTTTCTAGTCTCAAATTTGTATTTTTCTGTTTCATTTGGGGCCACTCTATTCGCTGCGCCCAGGGGCCTCCAATTACCTAAGGCCGGCCCTGATAGTAAGGTCTGAGAGTGTTAACCTGCTATTACGCACAGGAGAGATTGGCAGACAAGCCAAAAAGATATTCGAACTACAAGAGAACTAGAGCCCTAAAGGAGATCGTGCCGTATCAATGTATCTAAATTCTTATGAACTGTTACCATTGTCTGAGTGTGTCGTAAGAACGGGCGTTAATATAAAAACAGACAAAAAGGTCAATATCCCCACAAATCTGAACACTGCTTTTCCATGAACGATTACCCTTCAGTTTTTTTTTTCAATACGTTTTAAAAAAAAATCAACCTTTAAAAAAAAGAAAGAAGTGAAAGAGTAGATGTTATCTAGACAAGAGGTGCGTAGGACGTACATATAGTCATATATAAGGTATGATATTCAAACAGATTTTTAAGTTCTTGATCTTAAGTCTTTATCTTTTTTTTTAATGCTTAAAACTCCCCTTTCAGTCCTTGCGATTTATAGGGCAAGTGATAAATAAAAGACAGAACAATGGCCAATAGCATTGTTCACAACTAATATCAGGTACCGACCCCTAAGAGCTGGGTGGACTCAGAGGGGTCAAAAAATCCCGATATAAAAAAATCCCATTCTTCACCACTCAGACACAGGGCCTCGTTTTAATATTTACCTGCCAACAGGGGCGAAGCTAGGAATTTCCCATCGTTTGGGGGCCCGGGGGTCTTGATCTCTTTGGAGGCCCCTGCATTTTACGTAAGATTTAATTTTTTTAAATGTTAAAAAAAAAAAAAAAAATTCTAATTCTCCCCCCCCCTTTCCCACGCCATTGCACGCCAAAAAGTAATGCAAAAATAAAGTCTGGTTTATAGAGTAGTGCCTTTATGTCAAACTTTGGTGGCTTTCACTTCCCTTATATTGCAAGATAGATCTAGTTTTACCTATATATTCAGTACTGTATGGCTATACAATTTTATATATTTATCCCATTACGACCAAAGGGGGATTTTGTGTGTAGCCCTATGTATAGATAAGCAACTGGTTAAAAGATAGCATTGAACTTGAAATAAAAACTGGGACGAACGCCATAGCACTAGCAAACCCCATTTCACCCATTTCCTAATATGAATTCAAATCCAGGCCTTCGTTTTCAAATGTAGAAAAAGTAGGGTCCCAGTGACGTGCGTTGTCAGTATAGACCGACGCAGACGACACAAGTGTAAACCAAACAAGTGTTATTGTAGTGGCCTTAAAATCAATAGCGCTGACTACAGCAAAGGCCCAAGTGCCGGGCAACACACATACACCGAATACAAAAAATGAATGGAAACAAAAAGTTTGGGGCGTGTAAATGAAGCCCCCCGCCCCCCCGTTGCAAAAGAAGCCTTGTACTTTGGACGCACGAAAAATACCGAAGACACCCGAATGTAGGCGAAGTATTTAAATGACCAGACTAGATTTTATGTTTGTTTATTTCTAAAGATTAAGGGAGCGTATTGCGGTCACGGAATGCAAATAATTCAGGCATAGGCCTACAGACTTTTCACGCATGAGAACACAGTGGGTGTTGATAAAACCTAGATCTACACACACACACAACCAGACTTATCACGCATGAACACGGTGGGTGTTGATAAAACTATATCTACAGACAAACACATACATAATGACATAAGTCACGAGTGTGTGTTTAGTTGCTGAATGTGTGTGTGTGTGTGTAGCAGCACATTTCAGTGGCAGGAAAGTCTACTACACGTACTTCTCATATCAGCTACAGATACTTTTTTTTTTCTTTTTATCTACTAGCTCTATCACAAACCAGACATATCAAATATCTACAATCTTTCTTATCTAATGTCCCCTAAAGGGCGCCAAAACGACGGCCACAGCAATACCAATGGCTGGCTGGTCGAGTAGTAACTGCTCTGGATCGTCGTCTTGATGGTCCTAGGTTCAAACCCTGTCCACCAATCTACGGCAGGTTTGGGCTAAGATTAAATCATTTTATTCCTCTACTCTGAAGGAACATCAGTAACTTAAAAAAAAACTCTTAGCAAATACAAACTGTTTAGAGAAACATAAAATTATAAAAAGGTTACAAAACAGTGTGGAAACACAAACTTGAAAATTGGCCCCCGAAGTGGTCCACCCAGGCAGGTAAAAAGGCAGGATTCAATATTTTCAGAAAGAACATAAGAATGAAATCAAAGGCAAATGACACAGAAGAATGGAGAAAAAAGGTTGACAGATCTTGTGTGGTGCCCCTGCGGTCCAGCAGACATAGGATAGGTGAATGTGAAGTTAAATGTGAACCTGGCCTAACTGATGTTTTATAATGATTATCTATATCACAACTCTTCTATTATTTATATTTATGACTCGCTTAAAAGTACCTTATGTCTAGGTGTCCCTGGTTCAGCTGTGATTTGCGAAATAACCAAATAACACTTGATCAATCTAACACAGAAACTTTTAATAACTTTAGGGCATCTCACAACAAGCTGGACTCTCTCTGACAACTAACACACTTCCGGTCATTCCCGCATATATAAAAATAGATTATACATTCACACACACATTCATCCGTGACAATCTAATTGATCAAATTTTTGTAAATGGTCAATCTCTTATTCAAATGCTCAAGAACATTCTTTTTTCCCTTAGTTTAGTTAAGTGTTCTAAATAAATCCAAAGTCAGCCTACATCAGCCTAACTGATAGTTAACTTCACTTGCACCTTAAAGGAAAAACTCAGATGTTTTTTTTTCAAATTTGAGCTATTGACATATTTCAATTCTGGGTACAAAGTTGTAGGACTAAACGTTTTTTTTTATTTTAATGCTTAGAAACATTTATATTTAATAAATGAGACAGTGAATTCTTGACATCACATGTCACTTCCCTCAACAATACTGAAAGCAAACTAACCAATCATATCGCTTCATAATTACAATAGCTGTTAGGCTTAGTGACAGCATAGTCCATAGCTATGGTACAACTATCAAGATATAAAAACCAACAGGAAAAAAAAAAGAAAAAAAAAACGAAACAAAAGTAACATTTTCATCTAACCCCCCCCTCGCCTCCCAGTGCCAAAAACAAAATAGATTGGGTGTCTGACTGATTCTAACATATTTTGGATCATATTATGGATGTAGTGACCAATGTATATTAATAATAATTTATTTATAATTTTATTTATAAAGCGCTGTTAACAAACAAAATGTAGGCTCAAGGCGCTGTAAAAACATTACAAACACAAACATGAGACATGACAAACTAATCTAAAAAAGTTCTAAACAGATAGGTCTTGATGTTCTTCTTTAAAGTGGTGTAGCAAGTTGTCTGTCTGAGATCAATGGGGAGTGAGTTCCAAACCTTTGGTCCGTAAACTGAAAAAGCCCGCTGACCGTAGCTTTTGAATGTACATGGAAGTATATGTTAATGTACTGGTAGTATACATTGAATAGAATGTACTGAAACACAGACTAGGAGCCAGAAATCAGAGGTGCAGCTCAATTTTGACAGTATCAATCATAAACTATACTTTAAAAAAGCTTCGACTGACACAATGAGTTCTCTGGAGCAGACAGTGTGAACAAGGGTGTCAAGTAGATAGCACAATCACTTTATAAATTTTTTTCCAGATAATACCAGATCATTAAGAAACATCCTTAAAGTTGGATGCCAGGTACCCCACCTGTAAGATTTGTATGTCAGGTACCCTATCCTTAAGAGCCAGATGCCAGGTACACCATCTGTAAGAGTTATGTGCCAAACACCCTCTAAAATCCCAAGCTATGCTAGAATTCAACCTAACCTTAGCAGGCAATCAAGAAAAGTGGAAGAAAAAAACAAAGTCAATGTAAAAGGTAGGCTTACCTCAACTATTCTGAATAAAATGTAATCACTTAAAAACCAAACAAGGAAATGGCCCATGAAGAATCCGAGTGGAGAAACATCAAACAGTGTCATGGCTGCCCAGGAGACAAGCACGCCAAGCAGCACACTCTCCCCCACTGGCTCTAATACAATCAATGTAGGCACCATTGAGATTCTCAGCTGGGACCACCTACACAAGATGACAATTTAAACCATTTCAGACAATTTAAATTTAAAAAAAAAAAGCAACAACAACATAACATTAATGTGGAAAAATGTAACTATTTGTTTGTAATAAGATAAGATAAGATAATTTTTATCTATTCAATCTAATGGAAATTATGATTACAATTGACAACCTCAGTGTAACTACTGTACAAAAGCAATACTGATGAAAAAATTCGAACAACATTCACAATTTCACATACGAACACACATACACATTCACAACCAATACAACCAAAGACACACCAAACCAACTAAAAGTTTAGCCCATTTGTGGTAAACTCTCCAGGGGTACACTGCAGTAAGTAGGTTTATTTTGTAGTCCAATGATCAGACTTTTTTCCCCCAACAACTATCAGGTAGAATTGTACATCTTACAGTAGAGCAGTTTGAGATCTTGTTGAATACTAATTAGGGTTGCATGTTAAAGACTCTTCATCAATCCATTACAGGGTTAGGCAACTCATAAAGATGGGTTTATAATGCAAGTATCATTAAGTAGTGTCTACCAGCAGATACAAAGACTTAGCTGAGTTTAGGTCACTGACTAACAAGTTCCCCTTTCAGACCTTGTGATCTATAGGGCAGATGATGTAAAGGTCATCTGATTCTGTGTCCTACGGTTTATGAGGGTGTCATTTGGCCAGCACGATGACCACCCGCCTTTACTTTTCCCCAACTAATGTCAGGTACCCATTAGAGCTGGGTGGACTTAGAAGCGCCCAAGGATCCCGAAATAAAAATCCCAGTCTTCACCAGGATTCGAACCCGGGACACCCGGTTCTGCAGCCAAGCGCTGTACCACTCAGCCACTGCCCCTCCTAACTGACTAACAAGCAGGACTAGATTGACACATGAAACGTGTAGTATGTAATCATTTTCTCGTTTGAAGTAATGCCAGTAATTTGTAAGAGAAGAAACCTAACAAGTCTAGAATGGAGATTTACTATTGGAATCTACAACTTACCTAATAAGCCTGGAATGAAAGTCTGTTATTGAGCTATTCCCAGAGTTCTGTAATGCTGGAGTTGTTGATAACACTACCTTGTAGCCTCTGCAACAAATAAAGCAAATAAATTAATACCCAGAACAACTGAAATAATGCATCAAACAGCAACAAATAAAATAAAATATAAATTTGCCTCAAAAAAACAAAACATTAGTGCCAAGCAATTTAACCTGCAACTATGCACACAAAAAAAATTGCATTGTTTTGAACCTTAAATCCCACATTTAGCATTGAGTTGGTTTTTTAAGTGCTAATGTGTGGTTAGAGTGATAAATTGGTTATTTAGGACAATGGTTATGCCTGCACTGGATGTGGCAAAATATGTAGATCACAGCTAGGACTGCATAGCTACAAGGCATACTGTATTATTCATTAATCTTCAAACTCAAAGTCAAGCCTTATTAATTAAAAAAAAATATTCTTGCACTGATATTCTACAATGAGTAACACAGCATGAAAAGATTAAAGCTAATTAACACTCTTTCATAAATTTTACATGTTTGTGATCTGTTTTTTTTTTACTTGTCCAAATGATAGACATGTTTCAAATTTATTCACTTTGATTGAACAGATACTCTTTTACCAGTGATTAAAATAAACCACACTAGCAATAAACAATGTCTTACTGTGAACGTATGGCTTCTGCGATAAAAAAGTCTTCAGCCAAATATTTGCCAAACTCCGCCAGGCCACCAGCTTTATCCAAAACATCTCGACGCAGAAGACTTGACATTCCAGTTGAGCAGTTGATACTGACAGCGTTGGCGCTCAAGCAGTTTCTGGCTTGCATTGTTCCAAAATAAACCTGAGTGTAGCAAGAGAGATATAGATAGACATCCTCATCAAAGTCAGGCCAATAATGAAGCTACAATCTCAAAGTCATATAAATAAGAAAAAAAGTATAAAGCTAACTAAATCAATTTACATCTCCAGTGGCAAACTGAAATGTGTGTACGTGTGAGACCCACTGATACGCACAGACGAAGGCGGGTCACAGGTCAACGGCTGTCCCTAGTGTGACCTGTGCTGGCGCAAGTGACCCGAAAGCTTAGACCAGGGCTATGTGTTAGCAGTGTGTGTTAGTTACAGTTAGAGTTGCATTCCAGCAGATAGACAGAGAGAAGCAGTTCGGACTGTATGTTAATAAATCTTCAAAAATGTAGCATGTACGTGCTTTAGAGACTGTTGTTTTAGTTAGTCAGTTCCATTGTGTTTAAACATTTGAAGTTAGTGTAGACAATTGTGTTTATTGGCTGTGGTGTTGTATTTGTTATTAAACCGCCACTGTGTATTGAAGCTCTTGTTGTTAAGTTCTTGAGTTAGATGCGTTGTGTTTATGTTAAGCAGTGTTTGCAGAAGGCCTGATAAGTGAAGTTCGTTACAATATTGAAGTTCTTCAGGGTTAGAGGTCAAATGTGGAAGGTAATAATAGACTCTAAGTGAATTCCAAGCGTGAAGTAATGTAAATGTCTTATGCAAAGCAGACTAAAAAGATAAACTTTCAACAAAGTGCTACCTACATATGACTATAAGTTTGAAAATTATGATAATAATAAAAAAAATATTAACATTATATAAACAATATCTTATTATAATATATCACATCTAAATTTAATCTTAAACATTTCAATTGAATAGCAAAGCAAGCTATAATTTAGGAGCCCTTTATGATTCTTCTAATTTTTCTTACCTGTTGATAAATGGCCCCAAAACCTTTTCTCGTAGCACAGTAAGGCATCTGCAACACTAGGCCAACCTGTGGCTTTAAACAATGGACCATTTCATACAGTGTGCTGGGTGTCACTGAGGAAAAGCAACAAATTAAACTGTTAAATATCAATCACATTGACAAACATTACTCAAAGAAACACAGAAAATACATTTTAAAACACTTAAATCAAACAAGCTCATTGAAAAAAAAAAAAAAAGGAAGTTACTTTTAATGCTGGTATCTGAGATGACTATGTTATCATATTTGGCAGCCTCATATGGACGGACCATATTGTTGATCTTACCATTGGGACCAACAACTTTCAAACCTTAAGAAAAAAGAGAAAAAAAAAAAAAATTTGATAAACTGATAAGCTGATAAACGTTTCAGTAGTACCGGTACATCTCACAGAGAAATACTGACCTATGAACAGTTTAGCATCTACTTTAGGATAGCTGTCAATCAAACTCTTGACCACGAGAATGGCTGGGTCATTATCATCTTGTACACTAAACAACAGTTCATACTGGGAAACAAGCAGAATTTCAATTGTTATTATATCGTTTTATTTGTAATTCATCTAATATATAAAGTAGAATGTAAGCAGTATGCATGCATGTATGTATGTGTATGTATGTATGACCTTTATGGAAATCAAAACCTTTTGACCAAGCTTAAAGTAACTCGTATGATTAGCTGATAATGTAAATCTTAATATAAAGTTGCGGTACAACAACAAAGTTTATTAGATATTGATATAGGTCAGAGGCATGTTATTTTAACTACTGAAATGAATAGACACCTTTTTATTCTAGAATTATAGTAAAACAAAGACACAATAAATTAAATAAACAAGCTTAGCTGAGGAAGACCATAGTTAGTTATGTATACGTATTTTGAAACTGTTCTAATTCTCAAAAGTAATAATTGTATGCAAATGTTTTATGTATGTTGCAATTTCTATTTGAGAAAAGGTTGTATGAGCTATCTGAACCTAAGATAACAACACACAACACATGATAAGTGATAACAACATCAGACTACTATTGAGAGTGGTGTGATTGTCAATTGTTTATAAATCTAGTGATTTGTTGATATCTACACTTATCACAGCCAATGTCACTGACACATATCTGGGTATTGAGTTTTGATCAATGAATAAAAGTACTTAAGTACACTGGGACACAGCGCTTGTTTTTTTAAACCAGGGTCCTGGGTTCGAATCCTGATGAAGAATGTGATATTTAATTTTGGGATCTTCAGGCGGCTTTGAGTCCACCCAGCTCTAATGGGTTCCTAACATCAGTAAATGGTGTTGGTCATTGTGCTAACCACATGACACCCTCGTAAACCTTGGCTACAAAAACATCATCTGCCCTAGAGACCACAAGGTCTGAATAGGGAACTTTACTTTTACCAAAGTACACAGAGTATGTATTATTATCTATACAAATAGAGGCTTAATACATTTATAATAGAATTAATAACAAAACAAAAATATAATCTGGCATGCAACGCAGAGTTATCCTCCCCTTGAAACTTTTGTGCAAGATGAAGCCACAGAGGGTCAGTTACATTTCAATAGAATTTTGGCTGTGATGGGGCACTACTGTAAGTGTCAAGATTTTTATGCCCTCCCAACCCACACACAAATAAAAGTTGGCCATCACTGACCTATCGCATTAAACAATATTTCGATATATCCAAAACACTCTAGTATCCTACATTGTAAAAAAAAAGTATCTAATACACAGCGCATGTATGTATATGTATATATATATATATGTTTGATTTATAACTGACATTTGACACATAAACACATTCTCTGGGTTTATAAACACATACCTTGGGATATTTCTGTGTAAAAAATGTTTCCAGATTGCTCTTTAAATTTATGTCTACACCTGTGAGGGGTTTCAGTATGGATACACCAGGTAGCTCCTCCTCTGGGATCACAGGATCCAATTTCTTGTACAAGTGATGTAGGCTATAAAAAGCAAATAAAATCTAGCTATAAATAAAATATGATTCATCAAGTTAAGCGTGTCAAGTCCTATGACAGCTTACAATATCTTGGACCAAATTCTATGATTACTAAATATGCTATCTGAACAATGCTAGTTATTCTGCACTGCAAACACAAAAAGACAAGAAACACGTATACAGCGTTTAAAATGGAACACCCATTAAACCAAGTACTCTTGTGACTCAGAAGAAGTCAAATAAACTTTATCAGTAAACTCAAGTAGATCAACATTTCACATCTATAGTCTTTTCAATGTCAACACTGACTTCAGTGATAAGAATGAATCATAATCTAAAATAAGTCAGTGATACAAACTAATCCCAACATTAAGTAGAATTATTGGGGGCTTTTCTTTTTTTTTTTTTAATCCAGTAACTTAAGCAATAATAATAAAAGGATTTCTAACTCTGTGCCGATCACAAAAATTGTGTTAGTTTAAATAGTTTTTAGGCAATACTAGCCATACAGAATATGAACTTGTAATATGGGCAGCCTTCTTTTTCTGTGTAACGGAAAAATCTCATCTCGAAGCTTTTTTTTTAAAATAAGGATAGAGTAGAGATTAATTTTATAAATTAAACTCTTCATTAATTTCACATTCATAGTTCTTAAAACTTTCACTGGTATATTCAAATTACAAGGGTGTAAAAAAAAAAAAAAAGGGGGGGGGGGGGGGTCAATCTAATAATATGCAAATTAAAAAAAATTGGAGATTAAACTGGAATCTCTACTTACTACTATAAAAATGACATAATAATCCAAACCAAGCAAAAGCCTCGGTCAAAAGACCAAACATTTTTTTTATTGAGGCAGTTTAAGACTAGAAAACCAAAGAGTAAGGAATCCATGAATGAAGTGTTATTCACTGAATTATGATATTATAAAGAGACTCATTAACCCATGCCCAATAACCTAATCATGCCAAAAGCAGATTGATTTTTTCATTAATGATTGAACAACAGTCTTATTTGTGTTTTAATGGTAAGGCCAAAGTCTGAGCATGCTTTTGAGAAGTCACTGAGGATACTCTGTAGATCATCTTCAGAGCAGGCATTTAGGGCACAGTCGTCAGCAAATAGCAAGTCGCTGATTACAACTGAGTTTGTTTTTTATTTTGCTTTGAGCCACCTCGGGATGAATAGGCCACCATCAAATCTGTATGTTATATTTATTTCGTTGTTTTCTCTATCTGTGAATGCATCTCTGTCGGCATAGCAGAGAACATGATACTTATCTAGAATAGTCACGATCTACTGTATAAATATTGTTACCGGTATGCATTTCTGAATCTTCTGGCTAAATGCACTAGTAGACACACAAATAAAAACACTGCAAAGAACTTAACAACATAATTTCCTGATTCATATCACTTTATTGACTAAAACTCACTGAACAAGACTGGACAATTCTGGTTAGTTACAAGTGCTATAGTTTGTACTGCACTTCAATATTTCTCAACTTGCATCGAGCTGTATTCCGCTCTACTCTCTTATACTGTCCCACACAGAAGACAGCAATATCGACAACTACCTACGACTGACTTTCACAGTAACTCTCTGGCTTTAATCATCATCAAACTCCATTTGAGTGAGGGCTTGAGAGGCTTAAAT
>JADKLZ010011688.1:0-10364 GCA_021533235.1 Biomphalaria straminea | reverse complement strand
AGTGCAAGTGATGTAACCAGCTTGACACCATACACCTAGCGTAGGTCCACTTTTCTAACAGTGCTAAGTGCAAGTGATGTAACCAGCTTGACACCAGCTCCAATTAGAGTTAACAGGCTTTACCGTACTTGGTCGATTAATAATTGTATACACCTATCATCACTCCCTCTAGACACAACTGTCTATATAAGTCTACTATTAGAGTCTAGCTCTCCCATGTTTAATGTTTGTGTGGTATCTATAGTACTTGGTTAACCAATAATTGTTATTCTACTATATAGATGCCGTTCTAGAAAACTAGATTAGCATATTGATTAAATCTGCATTTTAAAATTCAAAATATTTATACTGATAGTCTACAATACTCAGCTACTTTTTTATCATAGAAAAAATTAAGTTGATCGAACTTATTAACATGCTTACATTTTGCCATGGGCTAAAAAAAAAACTAAATAGCCCTAAGCCAATGAATCTTCTCCTTTACTACAGAAAGGTAAAAAAAAAAAAAAACAATGCTGTTAAAGTTTGACCTGATCATAAACTTTGTTTTTACAAGGAAAAGGAAATAGTATTGTTGGAAGTGTAGAAAAAAAAAGGTGCATGCACAGTAATAATATAGCAGTCCTATTGTAAACTTTCAAATAAATAAAAAAATATAGTAAAGTGCGAAGTTCAATGCTACTTTTTGCTTCCTTTTCCTTGACAAGGCAAAGTTCATCATCAGGAAACACAAGAGACATATGGAATTATTTTTTTTTTACAATATATATGGTAATTTTGGGAAGGGGTCTGGGAATAAGGGCTATTTTGAAATCTAATGACTCATCAGCTTAAAGAGAATTCTATATTTGGCATACAAACACTTTTGATATAAAAAATATGTTAAGGTTTGAATGTGAAGTTATTATTAGTTTTTTTTAAGCTTTATTAACTATAGTGTGTTAGTAAGCTCAATCAACATATTTCTTATCCTTATGTAAAAATGTACAGGAGTTTTTTAGATTATCAGGATTAATATTTCTAATTTAAAAGTGCAGATTAAATCAATATTTAAATGTAATTTTCAATATATATATATATCTATATATGTAGATCTAGATGTAATTTTTTTTTTTTTTTTAAGATTTCTAAATTGAATACACTTGACCCATGGCTACCATGTCTACTGGAAGCAAAAAAGAGAAAAGAGTTGTCAGGTATGATTACAATGTAGAGATTTTGAAAGCTGCCATTGATGAATTGAAAGCAAAGAGAATGAGTTTGAGACATGCTTCTAAAACATTCCAAATACCTGTGACTACCCTCCACGACAAGAATCACGGAAAACAACCTCTTGTTCCACAAATTACTCTGCTTATGAAAGAAGAAGAAGACAAGCTAGCCGACTGGCCCATTTAGATGGCAAGCTTAGGTTTTGGAAAAACAGCTGTAGAGGTTCTGGAGACTGTGAGGTTCATGATACGAGCCAGAAAAAATAATGGAAAGACTGGTAGTGAAGATCGGGTACCACTTCTGCACAGTCAATTGCTATATGGTTTCCTTGCCAGGCATCCGGAACTTTCCTTACGATCGCCCGTGCAACTGGGTAAAGACAAAGCTATTGTGTCACAAGGGGCAGTGCAGTCGTGGTTGAACAAGTTCCAAGAGACCATAGAGGCCACTGACCCCACAATATTCACCAACCCTGGGCATATATTCAACGCTGATGAGACGGGATTCGCCTTCAATACTAAGACCGGGCTAATTGTGGCAAGCAAAGGAACCAAAAATGTGTATAGTATCACATCCAACACCAAATCACAAGTATCCATTCTCGCATGCTGCAGTGCAGTGGTGCATTGCATTCCACCAATGTTAATGTCAAGAGGATTCCTCAGAAAAATTTACTAGAAAAATTTCCTGAAGCCTTACTTCAAGTGTCTGACGATGGGTAACTTCAGCAATTTTTTTACAGTTGGCTCACTGACATCTTTATTCCATCTACAAATAATCTCCCTAAACCTATCATACTCCTTGTTGATGGCCACCCAAGTCACACATCTCTTCTTGAGACATCAGTTATTTGTTCTGAAAACAAAATAATCTTATACTGCTTGCTCACATATTTCAGCCCCTTGACCAGGCAGTTCTTGGAGCCATCAAATCTGCAGTTAAAAAAACATGTCTCAAATGTTGTGGAGGGTGTCAACTTAGAAACCTTTTACTCCAGTGTTAGCATCCAACAGTTTCAGAGCTGCTGGAATTTGTCCCTTTAACCTAGACAAAGTAATAAGTTCCTCAAAACTTTGGCATAGTAAAGTTTATTTGCCTGAAGAAAATACCATTCAAACACCAGCTTGTGAACATTCATCCCCAGTTTAGGCAGAAATGTCTGTGCCTGTACCTTGCATTTATGTTGAGGCCTTTTCTATTCAAGAATCAGCTGCACCCAACTCACTTGACTGCTCACCTTCCTCCCAGCAAGAAATTAATTTATCGCCATCTCATACTGATGCTAACACATCTCTATTGCCTCTAGACATCTCTCTAGCACTTCCAGATCCAAAAGAAACGCTTATAGACTCAACCAGTACATGTCTTGTTCAGCCAGAGGTGTATTTAACATCAGTCCCACCTCTAGCCTACCCAGTTAGTAAAGAGTCATCCGACTCACCATGTACATCACCAGTCATTTGCCAGATGTTGACTTCTGAAGCTCCGCCAGAAAGCCTATCTCCAGCCCTCTGGAATTCAATACTCAGCAAATAACTGCTCTGAAAGAACATTCAGATTTCATTTTTGATGAAATAACACAAACTGAGTTGTCAATGTTTTTTGCTTGATTTGAAGACCCACAAAACCATAGTTTTCCTAATACTTATCATGAAAAAAAATTTGAAAAAATTTACCCCTTTGATTCGAGCTGTTGCGCATGCCTTTAAAGTACACGAGGATCTACCAACCAATGATGCTCAAACTAAAGTCACGCCACCCAAAGCTACAATATTCAAACTACCTTCTTTTGTTTAAGAAAGTAAGAAAAAGTCCAAGACCACTCCAACATTACCATGGGTAATCAGCGGGGAGGAATTATGAAATGTCCTAAAAATAAGAAAAGATGAAATAGAAAAAAAGAGAACAGAAAACAAATTAAAGAGAGAGGAAAAGAAAAAGAAGCGAGAAGAGGCAAACAAGAAAAATGAAGAAGAAAAGAAAGAGAAAAGAAAATTGTTGACTGAGCAAAAGAAAATCCCAAAAGAAAGAAAAAAAGCAAAGGAGCCAAGAAAAGACAAGTGAAACAAACAAAGCAGGTCAGATGAATAACTCAAGGCAGAGACTGTGGCATAGATGAAAATGAGGATCCATTGACAAGAAAAGATATGGACATAGAATTGGTAAAGGAGGGTAATGGTCAACGAGATGGGCTTGGGGTGTGGCACAAGGGACAGTGGAGACCTCTTGTGACTCTTGGTGGCACACAATCTGCACTCATGATGCCAAAGATTTGACAGCTAAGGAGTGGAAAACTTTTAAATTTATGTGCAGCTGGTGTTGATCCGGACTTGCATAGTTACATTGAATTTAGAGGTTCCCTACATTCTGCTATGTATAAAACTTTAATGTACATAATATATATACATATTATGAAATGTATATAGAGACTTTAGATTTAATATACATGTTATAAATTAATCTGTACATATCTTTTGTGTATTTTTAAAATCTGTTGTATATAAATGTGTACATCATCTTTGTAAATTATTTATTGTAAATATTTATCTTTAAACACACACACACATATATATATAGTTTTAAAAATAATGTTTAAAAATATTTAAAAATCTGATGTAAATAAATATGTATATAAAATATATTTTTATAATTTTTTCATTTATTTTGTTTTTAATATATCTACTTTATACCAATACTACTTTATACGAATAGTGCCAGAAGCTTTAAGATAGTGCTATTATAAATTTAAAAAAAAATTCCACTAGCAAGAACTAAATCATGAGAGAGAATTGAAGACTATATTTTTGTGACTCTGCTCCTTCGCCACACTGATGGTGGGCATGAGAGCACCATTGAACACAAATAGTATAAGACATGTTTAGACAGGAAGATGAACTGTTGTAGATCCAGATGCTGTGATCTGCAAGTTATTGAAGTCTGAGCTGTCTTGACTCGAGAGAACGTTCTTTGTGCTATCTGTGTTGGGGACCTGGGGCAGCACTGGGAAGTGTGTTGGTGGTCTGCATTGGTATTTAAGTAGAAAAGGACTGATGTCACTTGAGATAGGACATTCTGGGACTCCATGCCTGTTTGTGTTGTAAATAAATACCTAGTTTATTTTTAGCACCTTCCCCCTATCTGTTTGTTGAGTACCTACCATAGTTACATGCCTACGCTATATACTTGTGTCTAACAGGAGCTGCTGCCAAACCTGTTGCAGGAGCAATACTAGTGTATAGGCCTACAATTATCCATGGACCAGCTACGCTAAATACTTGTGTCTGGGCGAGAGCTGGTTTCAAACTTGTTACATCTTTTGCTCTGAGCTTGGTATGGTCTCAAAAGAATGTTATAATCAATAGAAATGGATCCCCACCCTTTCCACGATGTCAACTGAGCATGGTAAAATACTGGAATAGCAGAGATGCTTTAAGTGGGAAAGAGTAGGAGGTCACCTATCACTCCTTCTTCACTCCCCTTCTAAATCATTCTCCCTATAGAGGCTTTTTTCAGCTCTAAAGGTAACACTGTCTGGCTTGGTTGACGTGAGTAACAAGACTTGAAAGAAGTTGTAGAACGAGGGAAAGGTGGCAATGGCTGATGTTCTTGCGTTAGAGTAAAAAGAAAATGACTTTGTTGTGAAAAAGATTAAAATATGTTTTACATATATTTTCTTTAATCTGTGTAGCCTTCCATTAGTCCGATCGAGCTTTTTAACTAGGGGGCGAAATTCGATCAAACTTACTAACTATGGGGAGAAATCCGATCAAGGAAAAGTACACCTGGAGATACCCACCCTACAACTCTTAGACCTCATATTTAATTTTAACTTAGCGTAGGTTACATTAAAACAAATCTATTTTTATAGAAAAAAGGATGAGGAATTCATAGATAAAATCAGTTGTTTTTTTTTGTTGGTCAAGCCGTTGCAGAGCTATAAAATTTCAAACGCTAAAATTGCTGCCAGCTGGCTCTAGGTTTTGGTAATAAAAAGTGAGCCGATCGAGTATCTCTATGAATTACGGCTGCTCAAACTTTGCACTTCACTCTACATCTATAGTTTTTAGGCTATAAAATTTGAGGTCAAGGAGCAGCTCAGAAAAACTATTAATTACATCTATTCTTTATATAGATTTTTTTTATAAGTAATTAGATATAATAGTAACATTAACAAACAAAAATTTCTTGACTGATCAGATGCAAATTTATATTGACTTATATTGATTGCAAATGAATGAAATCTTACTGCCATTTTGTAGTTTAAGGCTAATTCATTTATACATAAGTTTTCTATATAGTGAAGAAAGACAAGGTTAATATCTGCAATTTTAGAAAACTATTTCTTGTTGCCTCTATTATAGCCTTAAGATTTTAGATCAAGAGCCAACTGTATAACATTGCTTTAAAAGAGTTGCGATGTTCACACTCATGTTAGCAGAACAAAAAATGTGTTCAAAGTATTTCTTCATTTTAAAATAGTCAACAATGAGATTGAAAACATTTTTTTTTCAGTTTCAGCAAGTGTTCAAATGTTTACAAGTGGATAAACAATTAGTAGCTGTATGCCTAGGAGACAGTTTTTACCTACCACCAGTTTTACTAGGGTAACTTATTGAATACAATGTGTGTCTTGACATTAGTTTATAATTTAATAATATATTATTATATAAGAAAATAATCTCATAATGATTGTCTATTATACTTAATACCAGGTTACTCTCCTGTGGTTGTGTCTTCCAGCCAATTAGTTTGGATGCCAGAAAGTACACTAGACAGGCATTGATCTCTTCTGGTGTTACTTGGATGATAATACATGACAGGTTTTGGAAGGTAATTCTTTCTAGAATTCTCTCTCAGCATATATTCAAATTTCTTGCATCAAATTAGCTTCAAGGGATTTAATTACATAATATTATTTTTTATTACAAAGTGTTCACTTCCCAGTATCTACATTTAGAGTGTCTTCTTTCAGTTACTCATTTAGTTATGCTTAGCAAAATAGAGACAATTTATTTGCTTAGACTTTATACATTGTATAAAAATTTAGCTTTGATGAGGTAAAACAATACAGTAAACAAAATATTTATTTATTACAAATGTTTCTGGCATTATATTTGTTGTGTGTTCTTAAGAACCCTTTAAACTACCATTTTATTATTTTTTTTCTGCTAATTTCACTTTGAAATATTTGAATGTAATTTTTAGGTAGGATTATTTAAAATGTATTTAAATACTTATTTTTTGTTATTTTATTTTTGAAAACTTTTTTTTTTCTGAGTAAATTCAAGAAATTAAAGCTTTTTTTAATTTTATTCATAGAGATATCCACCATCACCACAAATGATCTTTCCACCATCTTTCTCCATTCCTCTCTGTCTTTTTGCTTTGAATAGAAACTTGTTCAATGACAGATCCTTCCATTCTTTGATGTTGTCTTCCCATACTTTTTTCTGTCTGTCTCTTTTTCTTTTTCCTGGTACTGTTTGTTGAAGGAATGTTTTTGGAAACCAAGCCGTGGTAACCTTGTGATATAGCCATAAGGTTTTAGTTTGCATTTTTTCTTACAATGATCAATGAGTCATTATGACGCTCTAATGTCAATGTTATCATGTTTTTAATACCGGTATACTTGATGTGGTCTTGGTAGATGATACCTTTGATCCTTAAATAGCATCTCTATTCCATTGCTAGGATCATCCTGTCTAGTTAGCTTCCAAGATTTACAAGCTTTCAAGAATGTGGCTATTACTAAGAAGCACATCAGTCTGATTTTAGTGTCGAGGGCTATGCCTTTGTTTGTTTGATTATTGATTTGTTGATTGTTTTAAAAGATTTCTGATATATTTGATTCTTTGGTTGAAGGGAGGGGCAGAAGAAATTCAAATTCTAGTCTGCAACTATTTGCATGTAGTACTTGTAATGAATTTTAAAAGATTTATAATAACTTAATAAAAATGTTTCATTTTCTTCTTTTACAGACATTCAATCCATTGATTCAAAGTTTCAATGGACGACAAGTTATGTCAGATACTTTACAAAGATTTCATCTTTTGTTAATTCAGCTGGAAACCTCAGCATCATTAAGTCAACCTCCAGACTTGGCCTACTGTATCACAACATCAGGTACTACAGGCTTACCAAAGGTCATCAAAGTCTCACACTCATCTATTGTTCCCAACATCCTACAGTTGAGGTAATGTATTAGTAGGTACTTCTATGTGATTCACTATGACATTGCTCTAATAAAACCATTCTTGTAACACCTTTTTATATTTAGTTTATCTGAAATGTTTTGACTAATTCTCAACATTTCCACAGAGATATTTTTAAACTTTCTCCTGAGGATAAAGTACTTCTGACTTCTCCTCTGACTTTTGACCCAAGCATTGTAGACATTTTCTGCACTCTTTCTTCTGGTGCCTGCCTTGTGATAGTTCCTACTGAGTTCAAACATAATCCTGACCGATTCTTAAAAATCATTCATGACAGACAAAAAATTTCTGTTTTACAGGTAAGTGGAAGTGAAGATTCAATAGAACAAATAAATATTTGTTTGTTTTTTTTTTAGGTATTTTTTTGTAACATGAGCTTGGTATAGTGGGGTGGCAGTTGTTTTTTTTAAAACAAAAGTGAAGCTAAAAATCCATTGTCTGTAAATTATAATTTTGCAGTCTTAAATTGACTTATTTTCTAAGTTTTCTATTAAATTTAAAGGTTTAAATAGTTTTGATTTCAATGTAAGCTAATATATTTAACTTGTTCTTTCTCTTGTTGCAAGTCAAAGTAGTATTAAAGTACCCCTTTCACATCTTTTAATCCATGCATCATCTCTTTCTATGACCAATGGTAAATGAGGGTGAAATGTGTGTCAAACGGGGACAAACAAGGTACCCATTAGAATAGGGCATCAAAAAAATAATAATTTAAATGCCAGTTTGTATTAGGATTGAACCTGAGAGCCCATGATTTAAAAGTATAGCTCTTCAACATTCAGCCAACATGCACCTTTCTTGTTTTAAACTTGATTTTAAAATAATGTATTAGTAATAATAAGGCTTGTCTTCAAGTCCGAAGATTAGTGAGGAATGCAGTATTTCAATATGTAATATATTATATATAATAATATGTAAGATAAGATAATGTTATATTGATTTTTTTTTTTTTCAAATCAAACTTTTCTAGCACCATGTGTTGTAGTACATTTGTCTATTGTAACTCACATTCTGAATTGACCAAAAGACTTGATTAAGATAGAAGTGTTTTTACTTAGACTTAGGTCCTCCCGCGCCGTTCGGCGCATTGGGCGGCAAGCTGTCTCCATAATGATCTGTCATTGGCAATGTCTGAAGCCTCCTCCCATCTGGTGTCCACTGTTTTGAGGTCCTCCATGAAGGTATGACGCCAAGTTATACGAGGACGTCCCTGTTTGTGTTTTCCTCGTATTGGCCTCCATGTCATCGCAATTCTTGGTATGCGTATTTCTTTTTGTCGTAGAACATGTCCCGCAAACCTCATGCAACGTTCTGTCACAACCTCACTGAGTGTTCGACTCCCAGTTCGGCATAGGATTTCCTTGTTTGAGACCCGATCTGTGTAACTGACTCTCAGAATCCGTCTCAGCCATTTTTGTTGAGCCACATTTAGTCTCTTCTCAATTTTGACAGATGACTTCCATCATGATTTTTAAATACTTCATTAGTACGAATATTTATGAGACTCTAGTTTTGACAGAGTTGTAAATTACCTTTCTTTGCATATGTTGCAGTTGGAATGACAATTGTGTTGAGAAGGTGTATTTTTGTCTCGAGTCCAATGGCTTGGCTTGTCCAAATAGGCTGCAGCCTTTGGAAAATGCTCCCTGCCTTTCCTATTCGGCACACTACATCATGGTATGCATCCCCATCATTTGTTATGATGCTGCCAAGGTAAGTGAACTTGTCCAACTCTTCAAGCGTTGACTCGCCAAGTCTGACAGGGGCACCCTTTGCCTTATATCCCACTCGCAAAATTTTTGTCTTATCCAAGTTTATGCGGAGGCCAATTTTGGGTGCCTCTCTCTAGGCTCTCCGTCATTTCTTGTATACTTTTATTTGTCGCCCCGAGTAGTGCAACGTCATCGGCGAAGTCCAAGTCCGTCATTCGGTTTTGTTCACACCATGGAATACCAAAGGCAGTCTGGTTCATTGCTTTCCTCATTATGTAGTCGATGGCTAGGAGGAAAAGGAAGGGAGATAAGATGCACCCCTGTCTCACACCTGTCTCGATGCTAGCTTATACTAAACACCAAGTCTAAGATTGTACCTAGCATTAAGATAAACCAATTTTTGTGTGTACTAAATACTTATCTGTTGTTGAATCATTAGGCTACCCCAAGTCTTATGAGAACATTCTCACCTTCCAGACTTGAGAGGACATTACTTGGGTCAGAGTTACCTCTGCGTGTCCTGGCACTAGGTGGAGAAAAGTTTCCTGACTCCTCAGAACTGATGACCTGGATAAGCAGAGACAACAAGACAACACAACTGTACAATTTGTATGGTGTCACAGAAATGTCATGTTGGGCTACATGTCATCTGGTTGACATCACTGATTTCTTGTAAGTATCCTTCACCCTTAGTCTGTTAGGGCACCACACAAGTTTGTTGACTATCTTTCTCCTTTCCTGTCTTTTGCCTTGGATAGAACCTCTTGCTGGCTAACAAATTAGGATGCCAAAAAATGTCAAAAAAAAAAAAAAAAAGTTTTCTTGGATTTGACATTGGAAGCGATGATGACCTTGTTATGATAATCTTCAAATTACACCTAAATAATGTAACAAGACAAGTCCCAAGCTGGATAAAATTGACCTGGATAAGCTGAAAGACCCCCAAGTAGCTGCCATATTTAGGGCACAAGTAGGGGGATGCTTTGTAGCCCTCAATATATTGCACTCCAATGACACACAAGTCAATATGCTAAACACAGCAGTCACAAATACAGCCCTGGAAGTACTAGGAAAGCTCCGCCCACCCATAAAAACCTGGGTAACAAAGGATATACTCCAGCTCTGTGACAGACGACGGGAGCTAAAAGGGAAAAAGCTGTCCAAACCAAAATATGCCCACAAATACACTGTCAATACACTGATTAAAAAGAAAATGAAAATGGCTGAG
>JADKLZ010011656.1:0-30054 GCA_021533235.1 Biomphalaria straminea | reverse complement strand
TACAGTAAAATTGTTTTTCATTGTCTAAAATCCAATTAAAAAAAAAAACAGGTGTATAGAAATGAAAAGTATCCATAGACCAAGCTATAAGGTTAAGATAAATTTAATTTTTAAAATAATATATTTGATTCTAAGAGATGATTGCAGAGGGATGAACAAACTACTTAGGTCACAATATCTTACATTCTACCATCACAGAGAAGATGCAAGACATCAATCACTAAAAAAAAAAAAATACTCTTTGGCTCCCTCGTCAGATTCAACTTGCAGATGTAAATGTACAATGGTTGAGTGAAACTGTGGTTTGAATGTATATTTTGTGAACTATCAATATAATATTTTGTTATGTGTAATGGACAATGGTATGACAAAATTACCTCAAGGATTAAAAGATATATTTGTACTATTGACTTTCAATGTTTGCTAAACACTCCTTTTTATTTCTCCATCCTAAAGAGACACATGCTACAATTTAGGAAAATGTCGAATCATTTGCACTTTTATTCAGTGGCTGAAAAACATACCCAAGCCTCTTCAAAACATCCAAAAGACAGTTCTAACTATTCTAACTTAAGAGAAAGGAATAGTATAAGAAAACCAAAGGAGTTCATTCAGTATTAGTTTTAAAGGTATATAAAACTCACCTAAGCTGAGACCATGGTATTTGTGATTTCGATGTGGACTCTGGCATGTCATCACTATCAAGTCGACTCAGTTCAGTGCCAGACAGATGCATGCTGGGATGGTGCCATCGACTCCTTTGCAACATATATGCAAGCATATATATCAATGAGAGAGCCTCCCAGGTTGTATGGACATAGGGGTAAATAGACAGGTAAAAGTAGACCAGTCTCTGTTTGACTGTTAGATTTTTCTAGCACAGAAAAAAAGAGATAAAAAATTATAATTTTTGAATGAAACGTTATAATCTTACAAACTTATTTAAAGACCAACTGAAGAGGTTTTGGGGTCAGACGCGGAAACCTGTGTAATACTTTTTTTTAGTTTCATAATGCTTAAAAAAACATACGTACGAAATATTAGACATATATTCTTTGTAATTATTTAGATAAAAGCATTTTAATGTGCGTTTTAGGGCCTATCCAATTTCACAATCTCGAAGCCATTCGAGATCAGATTCTCCCAGACAACCAAGGTCGATGACGTAGTCTTAGGGAAATTAGGTCAAATTATTACAGTTTATGGCTTACAGCGTGTTTCCCAATACCCTTTTACAGGAAGGCCAGTTTCGAAAACAAAGGCGACTAAAACACACCAATGTATAAAAAGTGGATGTTAGAGTTGGGGAAATGAGGTTAAATCACGCAATTTATGGCTTTACATGTTAGATCTACCGTTTGTCGGCTTTTCTTGATCTAGTCAAGCGAACAACAGCGTTTCAGCCCACGCAGTATGCGCGCCTCAGTTCACGTTTCGTTTTGGTCAAGTTACGCAATTTATGGCTTAGAGTCTAGATGTACATGTTACTATTATTACTGCTTCAGGCTTATTCTAAATCTATATCTACTGCTTTTGACCAAGAACTAGATCTTCTTTTCTCAGATCTTTAATGATGTAGATCTATAAACTAGACCTAAATTTAGATCTAAATTTGATTACTCAAAGTCTATATCTACTTATAGTAGTAGGGCCCCTATTAGCAAATAATAAGAAATTAGACCTATCTATTATAGAATCTAGACTGATCCGATCGAGGTGCTGGGCCTGGATCTAGATAAAGTTTAACATTATTTACCTAGGCTATATAGTCGTCCCTAAATAGGCCCGATATGGGTGAAAAAAATATATTAACTTCAATGTTGAACTCATTCAATGTAGTTATTGTAGTGCACGATTATATTTAGTTTTATTCTAGAGTCACAACCCCGTACAACACTAGTCACTAGCAAATTGAGTAGCAAATAGCTTTAACCTTAACCTAGACTTAAAAGTAGTCTAGCTGATTTAGATCTACTAGATCTAAATGTCAAAAAAAAACTAAGCAAAAATCAGTATCAGACCTATAGATCTACCTGCTACCAATTCTATAATGTTATTACTATATTTTACTTTACTAAATATGGATTTCGTTACACTCTTTCAGAAATATATTGGTATATTCGGGCCTATATAGTTAAATAGTTCTATAAATCTATAGGCCTATGTCAAAATTGAAGAATTTTTGTGAACATAACGTCTATATTTTGATTGGAAAAGAATCATTAGAATCAAGTTAATCTGTAACTGTAACAAGGTTTTAAATTGTGTTTAGACTATCACTATAAATAAAAGATATTATCCTACTAGAAAAGGAGTTGTTGTTTTTTTCTTTTCTATGGGAAGTAAAAAATAAATTATAGTTTCAATATAATATTAAGTAATGCATAGGCTAATGTTAATGTAGTTATGGAACTCATTTTATTAAATTTTAGTAACCCAATTATTGCCAGTTAATAGCCATTAGTCAATGAATATATTTATATTTTTAAAAAACATTTTATTAAAAAATGCAGAGATATTCATAATTTAAAGTGTTTCATAATTAAGGCTGGCCTCGAAAGATTAATGAGGAATGCAGTATTTTCTGTGGCTACGCAGCCCAACTGCAAACTATATATTTTGCCACGTCCAGTGAAGAATTAACCAATTTCCGCTGGTGGTCAATTTAAATCTTCTTTTGAATGTTTACGTCTGCCCTCGGCAGTGGATTTTCTTTTGGCTTCTAATATGTATTCGAAGATGCAATTTCTCATTAATAGCATCGTTCGAAGAATGAGATCCAACTCTTTTTTTTTTAATTTAACCCCTTTACAGATCAATTTAAGTCATCATTGCAATGGACATTCAAATCTACAATAACATAGAAATGATCAAAATTTGAATAAGTTTCGAAATCCAGAAATTTGTGTGGTTCGCGCTCCGAACTGTCTTCTCTGTCGTCTCAGGTTCAAACATTGACTGCTGCCATTAACTAACATCCTGCTAGAGTTTTGTGCTATGATATAGTAATATTCAATCATTCAATCCTGATTCAAAGCAAGTGAAAAGGACTAAAATAACAAACAAATAATGTTGTGTGTATAATAAAGAACTCTATTAAAATGTGATTTTGTATTTACATTTTTTAGTATTTATTATTAAAAAAAAATTGTAGAATGTTTCTGTGATTTGTTTCACAATAGAAACAGGGAATATTAACTCTTCTTGTTCTTCCCAAATGATGAAAGATCCATCTAGTAAACTTGTCTGTATGCCACATGTCATATATGTTTTCTGTAAAATAGATTTTTAAAAATTTATTATTAACATTTATACTTAATTATGTATACATATATATAGAACTAGTGGTTATATATATTATATATGTTATACTGATTATCTAATCCAACATTAACATCTATGGCTGCCTTGTAGTGCAGTTTGCGCGCTGGACTGTCATTTGGATTTATCGATGGTCCTGGGTTCTAACCCTGCACGCTCCCATGCCCCATCGCCCTGCGGGAGGTTTGGACTAGGAAGTAACTATCTTCGAAGGAACATGAAACATGTAAAACATTTTACAAAACTTTTTTTTTTACAAACATATATACCTCTTATTGTTTGTAATAATAATTAATTACTCTACTCTACACTAGGTCTAGATCTAAAGACACTAACTAAAATCAAGCCTAATAAGTATAGTATTAGTAAGGGTTAGTAAAGGGCTTTATTAGATTTATTATAAATATATTCCATGTCTTAATGTCTATATATAGATTTAGCTTCTAATCTAAAGGCTTTAGGTTTAGTCCTTGACTAATAGATATTTAGATTTTATAATAATTAGTGTTTTTAATATAATACTATACTAGTGTTACACAGTCACAGTGAGTGTAAGTGTAAGATCTACTACTATAGATCTAGTGACTATGACTATGTAAGTGTAAGATCTACTATTAAGTACTATAGATCTAGTGACTATATCTATATTAGTATATAATAATATAAGTTTATGTCTATTATTATAATTATACCAAAACTAAGAAAATCATAGTAAATGGCTGGATCTAATCTATCTCTAGTTCTATTCTAGCTACTCTTAGCTAGGCCTTCTAAAACTTACTAGATCTAGTCACTCTATCACTAGATAACTTTATAATACATGATTTGTAGTAATACTTAATACTAATTAATAGCTTATACACTAGTATATTTAAATTTAAGTAGATCTAAAATCTAATCTAGAGTACCCTATTGAGTATATTAGTATATTGAAATATTGTATTGTAAATTGTAACCTATTCTAGACTGACTAGACTTAGACTAGTTTAATCTATCTATAATTATATTAATTAAATAATCTGCCCTATAATAAAATATACTTTGAAAAAGTTATCTTCAGGGCATTTTGGTGCATCCCATCATAAGTATAATTTTAAATTGTTTGATAAGTAAATCTAGATCTATATCATCTGAATCGCTATCAATAACGTATCCAGCCATGTCTATTTTTATTTATTTACATTTCCTCAGTCCAGTACAACACGTCACTTCCGGTTTCGGCCATTAAAGCTGATTTTCAAATCTCGTTATTTTTTACACTTTCAAATTACTTTTTCTAATATAAATACGCTTTTCTAAAATCTCAAATTTTTAGGAACTAACTCTGATGATATGAACTATCTAAATCAATCGCTATCTCAATTTCGAAAAAAACCTCTTCAGTTGGTCTTTAAATTCTTTTATTACTATAAAATTGTGTATCGATATATTTCCCTATATCCCTTCAAAAGACAAACTAGCTTTCTAGTCAAGTGATATGCTTTTAGACTGGTCATGAAGACCCTGAGCTTAAGCCTGCCCACTTCACTTCTAGCGCCCTGCAGTCCTGCAAGAGATTTGGACTAGGAAGTGATACTCTTCATTTCTGACACGTCTTGAATTGTGAAGCAAAAACTATTTTTGAAATGTTGAACTGTTCGTTAGCACATCTCCATAAAGAGAATCAAGGCTGATAGCATTTTGGGAATAGTCAGATACATTTAATTTATATGCCTTTTTTTTCTTACAGATAGAGTTCAACTTTATTTTTATCATTGTCACCCTTCTCGCTGTAACAGAAAGGGATTATTTCTGTATATATATTTGATTTATCTGTATATAGAATGTATTTCTTTAATCTCAAGTGCAACTTTTGTTTATCTGATCGTTAGTTCAATATATGTATGTGTATGTAGTTTATAATTCATAGGATTTTAATGTTTGCAATAATTGATTTGCAAGTTTTCCTTATCAGGACATTCAGTTTTGTTAAGAACTTTGTGTCACATTCAATATCTTATTTATCTGAATTATTTTGTCCATTAATTTACTAGGCAATCAAAACTACTCATTTAAACTTGCATGTGTATTCTTAACTATCACTTTGCAGAGTAAAAATAGGTTGTACATTGTACATGCCCTATAAACACCATTATAATTACAGAAGAGTTTTTTTTTTTAATTTATTTTATAAAAGATTCCTGAAGAATGAAGAAATGAAGAAACTTAATAGTAAATAAAATAAATGAGAAATGGACAAGTTCTCATCTAAATCACAAGAAAGATCTTATATGTTACAGACGTTACTTCACCTACACATCATGCATTTAGTCACGCAAATTAACCAATCACCTAAACTCCACCAAGTCACTGGTTTTCCTGGCTAGCTCAGGCAACCCATTCCACACTCTAATAGCACTAGGGAAGAAGGAGCTTCTTATAAGCTGTCCTGACAAAATCAACATCTAATCTTTCGACTCAGGACACAACAGAATGCGACAACAAAATTGGAACCAGCGAAATCTGCCCATGTGGAGTGTCACCAGAGAATGTAGATCATGACCTCCAAAACTGCTCTCTTTGTACAACACACTGGACCCAAAACACCCCAATAGAAAGAAAACTATACGGGAAGCTCTTTGATTTGAAAACCACTGCGCAGTTCAGCCCATGCATTGGACTAGTCATCTGATCCCTCGAACATAAAAATGAGAACAAAGAAGAAGAAAAGATTCTGAATTTTTAAAAATGATCTTATGTCCGGGAATGGTTGCCTCTAATCAGACTAGTCCAAAATGAAAAGTCTGTGATCTTTGCTTCAACTTAAATAAACAAGATTATGTTGGTTCAGTATTTCCCCAAATTATTTCTAATCAGAACGCTTCTCACATTCTGAGCTTTTATCAGAACTTATTGTTTAGACATTCATGTGGTGGCCAGTTAGTTTATTTATTTCAGTAGTTCTTGGAACACCTAGTCAAGCCTTGCAGAACACTGGGATTTCACGGAACAGTTTGGGTAACACTCTGTTAGTGTAACCATCAAATGACTGGTTTCATGGTATGAGCTTCAAACTGTCATTGCCCTAAGAGCGAACTCTGCCCACTTCCATCCCCTGCTGTTTCTACATGAGGTTGGGGCTAAAGTGTTATGATTTTCTGTTCTGAAAGAAACTTCTGATGTCTATAAAGCAAGAAACAAACAAACTGACTGATATTGTCACTGTCTATAAAGCAAGAAACAAACTTTCTTCTTCTTCTTCGTTCTCATTGTTATGTTGGAGGGTTCAGATCACTACACCAATATCTGAGATGAACTGCGCAGTGGTTTCCAAGTCAGGGAGCTCTCCATATAGTTTTCTTTCTATTGGGGTGTTTTGCGGCCAGTGTCTTAGACGGGCCTCTTGGTAAAGAGCGCAGTCTTGGAGGACATGGTCGGCATTCTCTGATGACACTCCACATGGGCAGATATCACTGGTTCCAAGAAACAAACAAACTGACTGATATTGTCACTATCTACCAAGAGATTTTTATTCATATTGTAGGCTGTTGAGCATAGTGAAGATAAAACTAAATGTTACCCTCGCCAAAATGTTGACAAGGTATAAGTATATTCTGGTATAAGTACTACAAAGTAAAAAATTATAGTACTCCTTTCAGACCTTGTGATCTATAGGGCTGATGATCATCTATTTCTATGACCAAGGGTCAACAAGGGCACCATATGCCTAACAAAATGGTCAACCACCTTACTTTTGCCAAATTATGTCAGGCACCAATCAGAGTTGGGTGGAATCACAGGTGTCCTAAAAACCAGAAAACTTAAAATCCCAGCCTCACACTCAAAACCAAATGCTTGACCACTCAACCACAATGCCCTATGCCTATGGTATAAGTGCTAATGACATGTCAACTCAACATCACATGTTCGATGACCTATAAGACCATTGAGGTGAAATCTGTTCAAATGATCTAGTATCTAGTATTAATAATCTACCTTCAGAAAGGCAAACTTGCTGCTGGTGTTGCCATGTTTATATTTCAACTCTTCAAAGATACTGTCAAGCTTTTGGAAGACATATGGCAGTAGTGTCTGTTGAAGCAATGAAGATAGACTTTTTTTTTAACCAATGCAAATGTAAAACATAATTTTTCAAAAATGAGAAAACTACATTATAGAACAATTTCAATAATTATATTTTTTTTGTGATTTGTGTAGGCATATATTAAATAAAATTTTTAAATGTAAATAACAGGCTTAAATAAATGCACAAATATTTATCTTATCTTGTAGATTACAGACATTACTTCAAATTAGAAGATAATTATTTACTACACATTTCATGTGTCATGCATGTTAATCAGTAACTTAGAATCTAAGTTTTATAAGTTTTTAGTTTTTGTGATAATAACAGCACTAGGGAAGAAGGAGCCCTTGTACAAATTTGTTCTAGCATATGAAATAATAAATGTGCCTTTATCTTTGTGTCTTTCTAAGTATTTTCATTTATTATTGCCACTTTACTTTTTATTCTTCTGTCCTGAAGTGTCTCTAAATTTAGTGATTTTACTAATTGTGTTACTCTAACCAAATGTGAATATTTGTTTGTTATAAATCTTACATCTTTCTTTTGTGTCAGTTCTAGTTTCTTTATGTTTGTTTTTTGTTGTTTTTTTAGTTGATAGGTCCCAAACAGAGGATGCCTATTCCAATATTGTCCTAACTAGGGTTAAACTGGTGGAAGCCGAGAGGATCGGAAAGAGCTAGGAAGCCATCAAAAAACTCGCAAGAGACCCTGGAAGAGTGGCATGTTTTTGTCGAGTCCCTATGTTCCACAAGGAACACAAAGGAACGATGATGATGATGAAGGTTAAACAGCATTTTATTTTTATGTTTGTGTTTGATTGGAACAAAAATGAACAATGACTTACCAAACACAATAAAGACCGTAATCTGAGTTTCACTGTAAGACTAGCATCTTCAGGTTGACCAGTGGGAACTCTTTTCATTTCATAAAAGTTTTCTGCAAAGGATCCTCCTATAGAGCAAAGGTAATGAAATGTACTCAAAATATATTGTTTCTTACACAACATACAACTACACATTTATTAGCTCTTTCTCTCTGTTTTCAATATTTTGATGGAATTATTTGTGTTTCTTACCAACTTTTTTGTATGTAATCAGGAAATGTCATATTAGATATATAATTATAGAAGAATGCATGCTCTGTTTATATAACACAAATTAAAGTATATAAAACCAAAAATTGTTTAAAATATAAACATATAAACAAATTAATTTAAAAATAAAAATCTTAGTTACCATATTTTTTGAGATAATATGCTTCTATAAGAGTGTCTAAAACTAAATATATCTCATCATAATACTGATAGAGCTTGCCAAGTTGCTGTGGATATTTCTCTGTAAATACCTGGTACAGATAAAATTTACTTGATGAAATTCTATTCTTTGATATAAAACAAATAAGATATTTACTATGTCCCTTATCTAAAAACATGATCTTAACTCATTAGCTGAAAGTTATATAATTAACATGAGCATTTAGATTATCACATAGATACATGCAGGATGAAATGATGCCTAAATGCAGCATGGAAAACCTTCTCCCAGATACCCCTCTCCGGCCCACTAGTACACAGTTCAACCGCAGTACTCTGGGCATACTATAAGCATGAAAATAGCGTTATATAAAAGCTATAATAATAATATGGCTACTTAACAGAACAGAACTCTTACTTTACCCGCAAGGCATGTTTGAATGCAGGTCGTACTGTTGACATCAAACTGTGCTGTGCAAGAACTTCAAAGATGTTTGGTCTCTGATCAGTTTCAACAGTGGAAGTAAGGTGAGCACCATGTTCTGCCATGCTTTTCTTTTCATTCAGCTGAAAAAGTTTTTTTTATTATGAAAAATAAATATTTTTTTGGTCATTTTTAGTCTTTCACCAATAGATCTATATTATATGTGATATGTTTCTATGTAGCCATTTTTATTTAGTGCTAGAGCTGCAACTTCTTCTAATAATAATAATATTGAGTCCGAAGATTAATGAGGAGTGTAGTATTTTCTATGGCTATGCAGCCCCAGCTCAGAGCTGTGACCTGCATATTTTGCAACATCCAGGGCAAGCATAACCATTGTCCACTGTTGGTCGATTTAGATTTCCTTTTTTGCCATCTGTGATTTTCTTTTGGTCTCGACTATAGTGATTATTGTCTTTATAATGACTTAATAGACATCTAGAGCATGATGGGCAGACTACTGCAAATGAGCCACTAGTGGCTGCAAGGGCAATTTATATAGCTCACAAACTCACAGTAGGCATGTTCACAGACTTGACTGGAAAAACACTGATAAACTTGTTAAAGTTCATCAATGACATCATTAAAGAACAATACTCAATATCCTGACCGCACAATCTGACCTCTCCTCGACAACATCCATCAGGATTGTTTTTGCAAAGCTGCATTTAATACCACCATGTTATTGAACCTTTGTCACAGTGATTAACCTAATCAAAGCTAGGGAGAACTACCTGGATTTAGAAAATGACCATTTACATGTTCTGTGTACCACAAATCAAATGTGTTTGCTTGCAAGGTATCGATTATTATTGATACCAAGTGTGGGATCTTAAGGAAGAAGTTGTTGGAAAGGGAGGACATTAACTGTTAATACATTGTTAATGAGGAGTGGAAGTCACTGGAAGTCAGACTTTTTGTTTGTCATGTTATCATAGCGACATTATATTTGATTATATATAGACTAGATCTAGATATACTAAACACACTAATGATTAAAAAAAAATTGAATTGAAACTTCTTGATTTCTGCCAATTTGTTGTTTGAACAATGAAAAATATGTGGCAGCATGTTAAATTATTTCAAAGCTTTCCTATATAATTTGTACTAGATCTATTGTTAGATCTATAGTGACTATAGACAATATATCTAGGTCTGTCAAAATCTGTGTATGACTCATTTGACTGTACTTGTAGTGAAGTGTAGTCTAGACAGTCTAGTTACTCTAGTAGTACTAGTACTACTACTTAGTAAAGTTATTTTAAGTTAGTTCTACTTCTAGATTCTAGAGGCTGTAGTAGGCAGTGTAGGGTGTCCCAAAAATATAATAAGTAAATCATTGAAAATCAGCTACAAAAATGTTGAGTTTGATAATAAAATGAAGGATCTAGCTCTAGTTCTAGATCTAGTATCTACTTGTTTTAGAGTAAGAGAACTTTGGACACATCTAGATCTATCTAAATTACAGATTTCTCCAGATCTTTAATTGAGCGAAACAAGAAAAAGTCATGATCGATTGTCTAATTTTTATAAACATAGACTAAAAAGATTAAACAGGCCATTTCCTGTCTTTGCCATCTCATCGCCAGGTAAACAAACAGTGTCTAGCGTATGTAGATCTAGATCTATTTTATATCTATTGACAGTATTGATCTATACTACAATTTAGATCTAGTAAAATTATAGTTGATCTAAATCTAGATTTACAATTTCTAGACTTTCACACCCAGTACTTTTCATTGGTAGAGATTTGAGGCTAGTCTTAACTTAAGTCTACGACTACTGGCAGTGAGACTCAGGCGTCTCAGGCCTCAGCCTCGAGTTACTCAAATTCTGAGACTGAGACTCTGACTCTAGTCTGAGTCAGTCTTTCACTCTTTGTCAAACTTTGTGACTGTCACTCTTATCTAGACTGTACTATCTCTAGACCTAGACTCTAGCACTCAGCAGTCTCTACTCTGACTCTGTTTGTCAGTCTGAGTCTGTGAGTGACTACTACTAGTAGTAAGTAGTAGACTAGATCTAGAATCTAGATTGTCACTACACGACACTAGTCGTCTAGTCTAACTAGAGACGTAGAGTGTGACTAGAGTCTAGATCTAAAAACTAAAGTCAGTAAAGTGACTGTCTTGTTACAATCAATGATTGACATTCTGTGAATCACTGAGTTAAACAGAATATTTTGTAGAATCTAGTCTTAACACAGATACTGAGACAACTTTAGTTTAGCCAGTCTTCTAGGACTAGGTCTAGAGTTTAGAATCTAGATTATATTTATAATCTATTGATCTTTTTATCTAGATTCTATTCCTTTAATAAAAATTTTCCATGCCCTAATCATGCCTAATGGCTGGAAGGAGGAAAGAATTAGTCCCAACATATAGAAATGTATAGATCTGTATAATCTGTATATATATATATCTTATAATTACCCAGTACAGACATTACTTCAAAAAATAAGATAATTATGCTCTATAGATCTAGATGCATTTCATGTATGTGTAAATCTATTCATTCACATGAATCAATAAATGAACTCTTTCAGTGCAAATTATTTTGATGAACAAAAATCTGCAAGGAGGGTAGAGTTACTAGATCTAGACTAGAACTAATGTTTAGTAAATTTTTTATTTTATTATATTACCTCTAACATTGTTTTTTAAATAAGCTACAAAAGTGTAATAAATAAAGTAAATTGTTTAACAAAATATTTCTTTTAATATGTTTAAAATGAGTAGCATAGAAAAAGGAAAACTATATTTTAAATAATAAAATATTGATATGCTGAAAGATTTAATCTAATAATTCTACATTAAATACAAAATTGTTAAAAAAAAACCCAGACCCTAAACACACTAAACACTGTTTGTCACTTCAAAGTTTTTAAAAGATAAAAGAATGCAATAAAAAAATATTTTATTTACATTATTATGGGTCATGAGATATACACACAAAAAAATGGAAACACTAACACAATATAAAAAAAAATAAAACAATGTACAAAAAAACGTCTTGGTCTAATTTACAACCTAAACAAAGAAAAATCATTCTCACTTGCAGAAAATAAAGAATTAAGAATCAAACAAAAGTTTCACATTATGAAGATAGTGAAAAGAATATTGTATTCTGAAAGCTGTAGAAAAGTTATTACCTGAGAGTAACGTCTCACTGAAAGATTTAAACTGTGCTAAGTCATTGGTTTTCCTGGCCTATTCAGGCAACCCATTCCATTCTCTGATGGCGCTAGGGCAGAAGGAGCACTTGTAAGAATTTGTTCTAGCGTATGGAATAAGTAATGTGCCTCTAATAATTATATAGATCTGATATGATATAAACCTAGATTTCTAGATCTATGGAATCATAAGAAATGTGCCTTTAATTAGAAAATGGAGAATCACCTAAAAGTTGTATTCATGATTATTCTAGACTATCTAGAATTTAGATGATCAGTAGATCTACATTCAAATTCTTGAACTAAGTGTAATTTCTATAACATTTTATAATATTCTAATAATAAAATCTAAATCTAGATATAGAATAGAATATGTATTTATATAATAAATATTTTTTTATATCTACCTAATTTAAGTTTATCTTGTCACCTTATTCAGCTTTCGTCTACTTTACACTTAGACTAATTGACCTAATTACACAAAATCCTATTACAGGAGATAATATAGATACAAATCTAAACATTAAAAAGGTATCAAATATTTGCTTCAACTTAAAATTGAATTAGAAATTTTAAATTTCATGTTTATAAACCAACATAGAACATACAATGTCAAAATATGTAAGGGAAATTACTTTGGATACCCTTTGACAATATATGATAAAAATAGTCAATAGACTTCGGATATTGCAAGTTATTAAAGACTGAAGTATTTTGTTTTTATTTTATTTTCAAAACAACTGATTAAGTTCTATGGATAAAGAGGAAAGCACCAACATGACAGTCTCAGTCTCTTCCCCTTAAGTAATACTAAAATCTGTCAAAATATTTGAAGACACTAAACTGTAGGACTAAGATTAGATGAATGTGACATAAATAGGTAAACGATTTTTGAAAGTATATAATACCAAAGGGCCTCCTTCAGTCATAAGATAACAATGACAATATGAGAACCTGGATATTGACTGTTGTGAGAACATTGTTCCCCACACTGTAGTTCCCCACTTCTAAGCTGTTAGGTCCAAAGGAATGGTAATAGCCAAAGCAGTTTGGGACAACATTTCCTGTGCTAGGGTTTATGTGCAAAGTAAGGAAGGTTTAGATTTAGAGTTTTCCTTCTCCTAGGTGGGTAGCCAGCCAAAGTGACTGATCCCCCCTCCTCCTGTATAGAGTTAAAACATTTCTGTTACTTTTTTTTTCTAGGGATTCTCAGACTTGTGAGCTTGGAATATATTAGTTAAAAGAAAAAGAAATTATGTCTGGACCTAGCTCTCATCATACAAATAGTTCAACATCAGCCTCAACACCAGGTAGCAGTAGTAACCAGTCAATAAGCTGTAGCCTACAGAACTTTCCAGTACCAGTGCAATTACAGGTAAAAGCTTCTTTCATTTTGTCTTGCAGGCAAATCCTGATGTTGGATAAAAGACTGCAAAAAAAAAAAAATCAGAAATTCAATACGTATCGCCGCACAGTGCGCCAACGCGATTTCGCTTAACTACGTATCACTGCAGGCTGCGCCAAGCGTATATTGTTTATTTTAAGGAGTATTTCTACTTTTTAAAGCACTTTTATTGGAAATACTTTTTATTACTTCTATTCAGAAGAAGTTCAACTTCCTTTATGTTGTTTTGGTTTGACCATAGCGCATTTTTTGATTTTGTTATAGACAATTTACCACGCTGTGTTACAGTTTTTGACTCAAATTTTTGTGACAACAAAAACAGCTGATTCAATGGCTTCTTCCAGTGATAGTTCTAGACGTAAGGAAAGTAAATACTGATGTATAACGGCTGAAGAAGCCAGTCAGATGATTTTATTTGATTCTGGATCGGATGATGATAGTATTGATAGTAATAATAGTGATAATCTAGATCTAGATCTAGGACTTGACAGACTTCGAGACTGTGCCTCTCAGTCTAAGTCCAGCAAAAAAAGGAAGGAACCTGCTTTTGATTGGGACCATGTTACATCTGGAACAACTGAAAATAATTTCAGATTTCACCCTCTGAAAATGCCTGGAGTTTGCCCTGATCTACTTTTAACTGATCAATCTTCTCCACTTGATTTTTTTCCATGCAATCTTTGATGACAGAATCAAAGATAATCTGATCAATTCTATAAATTCATTTGCAAGGAAAAAATGCCAACAGAACAACCCACGATGGACTGATGTGTCAAGAAGCGAGTTGGACAAGTTTATGGCAGTACTGATAAAAATTGGCATTGAAAAACGACCGGCTATTTCAGACTACTGGACAACTGCCGCTGAGTTTTATTCTCCTTGGATTCACCACGTGTTCAACAGAGAACGCTTCCAAGACATTTATCACACTATGCTTCACTGTGGCGATGAAGCATCAGAAGGAAAAGAAAAAATAGAGCCATTTCTGAATTTATTGACAGATAAATTCAGAAAATGTTTCTATCCCTTCCAGGAGCTCAGCATTGATGAGATGGTCATTGGTTTTAGAGGTAGGTGGCAATACAAGATGTTTAATGCCGCTAGCAAATACCACATCAAAACCTTTGGCCTGTGTGATTCGGCAACCTGCTATGTTGTCGATATTTTGACATATTTTGGGGCGAATGCGTCTTACAATCCTGATGCAGATAAGGATGGGGGACAAGCTGTGCAAGTTTTTAACACCCTCCTTCAACATGTGGGAACAGGGCATAAAATTTTTGCTGATAGGTTTTATACCACCCGGAAACTCATCAACTATTTGCTGCAAAAAAAACAATTCTACATGGGTACACTCAACGTCAACAGACTCGGATTTCCCAAAGCTGTCAAGAGTTTGGTTTTGCATCACAGAGAAATGAAATGGTTTCTCCACAAAGAAAAAAGAAGGCGCAGTGGCTGAGCGTTAAAGCTCTTGGCTTCCATACTTTAGGTCCCGGGTTCGAATCCTGGTGAAGACTGGGATTTTTATTTCGGGATTTTCGGGTGCCCTTGAGTCCACCCAGCCCTAATGGGTACCTGACATTAGTTGGGGAAAGTAAAGGCGGTTGGTCGTTGTGCTGGCCACAGGACACCCTCGTAGCATGAAATGCATTGCATTTATTTTCGTACTTCTTGACTTAAGTTTCCTGTAATTTAGATACGTGACTTGATATGAATACAACATGCAGAGATGAACTGTTAACATTCTATTATCAAGTTGATTGATAATTATATTTAATACAATTATTATCACACATAAATTACTTCTGAGCTGAACTGTTTTTAATATATTCATCAGCTAATTTGCAAAGCTACTTTTTTTAATCAATGTTCATTAAATATGTACAAGATGAGTCCCATATCTTGTAACAAACAAAAAGATTTATTCTCTTAAAGAGCAAATGCCTTTTTAATGTGTCTAGTGTATTGTACACTTTCTCAAACTATCATCTTTTTTGTTCTTGTACAACTTTTGGCTCTTACCAGTACACACAGTCTGCCTCTGTCTGATTTTGCACAGTTTCCTCCCCTATACAATTTTATTAATACCTTATTTTGCTTGCAGACATCTCTGCAGGTTACTTTGGGGTGGCCCTTGGAAATTCTTCCATTTGAGATGCAGGGGAAATGCCAGAGCCAGCGTAGTCTTCCCTGTGTCTTTATTGAAGACTGTCATCTCATAAAACTACGTAATAGAGAACCCTTACACTTGACTTGACTTTGACTTACCTGAATGAGCTACCACTTCATCCACTATATCACATATATAAGACTGTGCTTAGATATAAGACTGTACTCTATAGAAGACTCCATTTTGTTGTTCTATTCTTGGGACAAGCTTCACATCATATGTTGTTAGTGGGATTTCAATAATAAATTTCATGCTTACTTCGGTGTATCACACATTTACTATTTGTTTTGTAATTCTTAAGCTACATTTTAAGTTTGTCGTAGACCAACCAGGTCTGTGTATCATTCTCTATTTCATTCAAGCCAGGGTTCACTTATAAGTTATTAATATGAGCATTTCATTGTTCATTAGTACTCTACTTGTATTCCATGTTCTAGGAACTATTTGTTTTTTAAAACAAAAATCATTTCTCCAAAAGAATTGCTCTTGTAGTGTCTCTATTACAGTTTCAATATAATATTGGTCGACTGGTTATTTAACTGTTGACATGATAGTACTGGTCTACACATAGCTTTTGGAGATTGAGGGAGACTTTGTTCAAATACAACCTTAAGTTGTTTTTTTTTTAAATTTAATATCAAGTAACTGTGAAATTCTTGAGCTGTTTCTGTTCTGGCAAGATTTTTGTTTCTTAAATAGCATCTGGATTTTTAAAATTTACTTTGAAAAATGAGGAAAGAAATTACAATGTCAAGAACATGGATGTATTCAAAATATTATAAAACCCTTTTTAGCACTTATTTATCAGTATACAAATCTATGAATAAAAGATTTACAGTGTGTGTAAATATCACATCTTCAATAGGTTTGTTGGCTTGCAATGTAAACTGTTATAGATTAACTTAAATCCTTTATTTTCATTTTATTTTAAAATTCACTGTTTCAAATAATATGCACAATGTTTCTCATTCAAATGTTGTCAAATGCTAATAATAAGATAAGATAAGATAATTTTATTGGTCCAATCTAATGGAAATTCAGTTTGATTACAATTGACAACCTCAGTGTAACTACTGTACAAAAACAATGTTGATGACAAATTCGAATAACATTCACATACGAACACACATACACATCCACAACCAGCGCTTTATGAATCTGACTTTTATGTACTTCTCGATGACAGCTGACCTCGTAACACACTGACCGAAAGTGGAACAAAGGAGTTTTTAAATCTTTCAGTTTTAGTCTTAATGGAAAGGAGTGGACCACTTCGTTCAGATCTTATGTAACAGTGGTTTAATGGGTGCAGGTTGTCTTTAAGAATCGTGAGTGATTTGGAAATGCATCTTTCTTGGAAAAGCTCTTCAAGAGATGGTAGCTGTACTTGAGTAATATACGATGTGTGTTTATTCTAAGTCTTTGTGCCGGTGAAGTATTACCGTATCAGCAGGTGATGGCAAAGTTAATAAGACTGCTGATGGTTGCTGTGTAGAAGAGTTTGATTATTGTTCTTTCTGAGATAGAAGAAGAGTCGCTGGTTAATTTTCGTGTATAGATTTTGACAGTGTTCACTCCATTTCAGTTTGTTGTTGATAGTTGTGCCTAGATATTTATATTCTTGTACTTGCTCTATGTTTTGGTTGTATGTCTGTCCTTCTAGTGTGTCTGCTTCAAATATGAAAGTAAACATAATACGGTGGGCGCACTACCTCAAAGGGGTTTGAGCACTTCCTCATTGGGCTTTAAACACTACCTCTATAGGGCTAAGTTAAATTACACTTTAATGTAATCATGAATAGTAATGGAGCATTCCAAGGATCTGTAACATTACCAATTTGCTATTTAGGATTCTATCACATCAGTCATTCACACAAGTAAAACCAGCCTGGGAATCTCGTCACATCTTTAACAAGACTAAAAAAAAATCTTTAACTCAAATGTCAAGGCGGTCCTCTGTATAATCAACAGATGCCCGAGAAATATCTTAAAAATACCCTGGTATGACAAAAAAACAAAACAACAACATGAAATTGTGGGATCAATAAGTTATTAAGCAGCATACTTCTGACACAAAAATCTGACACACTACCAGATGTTACCTAGTGTCACTGAAACCTGAAGTCTGTCCATGTTTTAGTGTATTGGGATGACATGTACACACATCCCGGTCTCCTTACAGTTAACTTCATGGATATATTTGTAAAGCAAGATCTGCTGTTTTGTGTGCTTGTTAATAGAAGAGTGTATGCTGTCCTATTTGTGACATATCAGATACAGAGCAACAGATACCCAGTTTGATTTTATGTTTTGTGACATATCAGTTACAACATAGCAGATCCAATGAACACTTTCTTGTTCGTGGTCTGTTTGTTGCAGGAAGTAGATTTGAAGTATGCTGTCCTAGATTTGTTATGATACATTGTAGCGGATTTTAAAGTCTATTGTCCTGATATCACACAATGAGATACACCGTACATGTCTTAAGAACGCTGCTGCTTTTTGGTGTGATAGTTATAAGTATGAAGTCTCCTGACTTATTCATGTTAAATGACCCTATACAGCGTATTAAAGTTGGGTCACCTGCCTTGAAAGGGAAGGTCTCATTTGCGTTTCCACAGTGATGTTGTTTGTTTTTTTTCCTCCTTTGTTTTCTTTTTTAGTCATTCTCTTCTTCATTTTTGAATGGAAATCAAAGAGTTTGTAAAAAAATAAATAAATTTAATATTGTCTCCCCATTTTAAAATACCAGTGGATAATTAATAAAAGCATTCGTTGTGCTGATGTTATTCATTGAAGCATTGACCAATTTAATGTACACCCATTATTATTGTAACAGGAAGCAGTGGGCCAGGTTACATGTTTCCAATACTGTAGTAATTTAGTAGGTTAGTCTTTTGACTAACCTTTTATGTTAATTCTCTTGGCCACGGAATGTGCGGCTCTTCCATTTACATAAGATTTTTTTATAAATATTATTTTTGATATTTCCTTGTTGTTTGTCTGTTTCCATCGACCCCCCCCCCCCCCACCGTGTCTTCTTTCAACTTGTCACCATGTTTCAAGTGCTGGAAACTTACATAGTAACGAACTCACAACTTCACTGAATCCTGGGGGGGGGGGGTATTTCTGTTGACCTAAGTAATCGTCTGCATTGAAACACTTGACCTTGGGTCTCTTATAACTGTCTCTTCTTGATTTGTCTCTCTCTCCCTCCTTCGCTCTCTCCCTCCCACTCTCTCTCTTCCCCCCTCTCTCCCTCCCTCTCCCCTCTCCATCCCTCCCCTCCTCCCTCCCTCTCCCCCCTTTCTTCCTCCCTCTCTCTCCATTCCCTCTCCGTCCCTCCTCCTCTCTCTCACTCCCTCCCCCTCTCTCTTGTAACGGACTCTGGGTTCAGTTCTAGTTAGTTACACAGCTCGATATACTAGTGGGTATTGATTCTCGCTTGCAGACCTTTTAACAAGAAGTAGTGCCTATATATATATATGAAATACTACTCAACAAAGGAGTATAGAATCAATATTTATAATTTATTATACAAACAATATAGGAGACTCATCAGCGTTACTAGAGTATATAAATGTGCCCGAACTACATATTCCAGGGCTCTTACTCGAGACTAAATAATAATAACAGTAGTATAGTATAATGAAACAACAATGTATGAACAATATCTTTCAATCTAGGCAATACAGCTGACATAGTAATCAAAACACCCTACTCAGACCAGGTCCGCTCTCCAACTAACTCTGACCGCTAGCAACCTTATTGTCCCCCCTTGCAAAGCCCGTGACAAAGCAGTTCACCATTCACAACAAAATAAATAAACAAACACATACACAATCTCACATCTTACACACCCCCTTCTCTTGACATCTCTCTCCCCTCCCTCTCCCCCCAACCTCTCTCTGTGAGAAATTAATGTTACGATCAGTGCTATTCCTGTTCAAACTGTATTCATCATGTGAATTCTATACGAGCACAGTGGTTCATAGTTCATAGATAGCACGGCGGCTAAGCGGTAAAGCTCTTGGGTTCCGAAACGGGGATTCCGGATTTGAAACCTGGTAGAAACTATGATTGTTAATTTCGTGATGGTTGGGAGCCTTTGAGTACAACCAGCTCTATTGGGTACCTGACATTAGTTGGGGAAAATTAAAGGCTGTGGTTCATTGTGCTGGCCACTTGACACCCTCGTTAACCGTGAGCCACTGAAATAGATGACTTTTACACAATCTGCCCTAGAGATCGCAAGGTCTTAAAATGGGGACTTGCAGTGTTTCAGATATGAAATATATGATTTGATTTTGATTTTATATATTTGATTTTGATATATGGTTCCTCTGTTTGATTGCTTCTTGTCATTGAGATGTACTTGGTTTTACTGTCATTGACCTCAAGTCCTGCTGGTCGAGATGCTTCTTCTAGTTGTGTGAAGGCTCTAGCAATGTCAGAGGTTTCTTTACCCAATAAGGCAATGTCGTCGGCATAAGCAAGGTATTGTAGAAGTTAGCTGTATATTGTCCCTGTTGGTTGCGGACCAGTGTTTTCTCTCTTGAAGTAGTTAGTAATAGTTCCCCTTGTGTTTATATGTATATTTCTTATAACTCTCTCCAGTGTCAGATTGAAAAGCATGCAAGAAAGTGAGTCACCTTGTCTTAATCCTCGTTTAATCCTAAATTCCCGTGAGTGTTCTCCTTGTATTATGACTTTACTTTTTGAGTTGTTTAATGTCATATGTATAAGTCTTGTCAGCTTGTTAGGTATTCCAAAATCCTGTAGGGTGTCATATAAATATTTCCTTCTGATACTGTCATAAGCCATTTTATAGTCTATAAAGAGTTGGTGGATTGGTATGTTGTAGGCCTATTCATGGCATTTTTCTAGTATACATCTTAGTGTGAAGATGTGATCAGTTGTGTCTTATTGGGTCTGAAACCACATTGGTAGTCACCTAAGATTTCTTCTGAATATTTTCCAAGCCTCTTTGTTATAAGCCTAGACAGGATCTTAAAAGTCACATTTAGTAGAGATATTCCTCTGTAATTACTGCACTTAAGCTTGGATCCTTATTGTGTATTAGGGTTATGAGAGCCGTTTCCCATTCTGTTGGTATTACTTCTTCTTCCCAAATTCTTGATATTAGTCTGTGTATTTGGGAATGTAAGTCTTTCACTCCAAATTTAATTAGTTCTGCTGTAATTTGGTGTTCTCCTGGTGCTTTGTGATTCTTCATGGTGTTTATTATTTCTGATGTTTCAATGAGTGTTGGTGGGTTCACTAAGGGATCTGGTCCTCTGTGTGGCAGTTCATATTCTCCATTGTCTCCATCTTCAGTGGTATTTAGAATCTCCTCAAAGTATTCAGCCCATCTCTCAATGACCCTGCTGTTTTCTGTAATAAGCTGACCATCTTTATTCTCACACATGTGTGATCTAGCTTGAAATCCGTTCTTTTCATCTTTAAGTTTCATATACATTCCTCTCATATCTCGCTCCTTTGCTAGTTCCTCAATATGAGTAATCTTGGCCTTTTCCCATTCACGTTTTTTCTTTCTCACAACTTTTGTGGCCATTCTTCTTGCTTCATTGTATTGCAGTCTTTTGTTTCTGGTTTCTCTCTGTAGCATTATCATCCGAGCATTGTTTTTCTCTTCTATAATTTTTCGGCATTCATCATCATACCATCCCAATCTCTCGTTCTTTTGTTTAAAGCCAACTACCTCTTCTGCTGTTCTTTTGATAGCATGCTTTATTATTTCCCAATGCTCATTTATGTTATTTTCGCTGTCCTTTTCTAATGTTGTTAGTTGAGTTTGGAGTGCAATTCTATAAGTTTCTTCCACAAGTGGATCCTTTGTGAGTTTTTGACTATCATATTGCTGTGCTCTCTTTCTTTGGTAATTGTGTATGGTACTTATTCTTTGTGTAAGTTTAGCTTTTACTAGTAGGTGGTCTGAATCAGCATTTGCTCCTCTGAAACTTCTTACATCTAGTATATCTGATCCATGCCTCTTATCTATGAGTATGTGATCTATTTGATTTTGGGTGTTGCCATCAGGTGAGATCCAGGTTACCTTGTGAATATTCTTATGTTGGAATTTTGTGCTGCAGACAGACATTCCTTTTCCTGATGCAAAATCCACTAATCTTATGCCATTATTGTTAGTCTCTTCATGTAAGCTTTCTTTGCCAATGATTGGTCTGAATGCTGGTTCTTTTCCAATTTTTGCATTGAAGTCTCCTAGGACTATTTGGATGTCATGCTTTGGTGCTTCATCATAAATTCTTTCCAGTTCATCATAGAAGGCTTCTTTTGTGTTATCTTCTGTATCTTCAGTAGGGGCATGAACATTGATAAATGATATATTGAAGAATTTTCCTTTCATACGTAGTGAGCAGAGTCTATCACTTACAGGTTTGAATCCAATTACATTACCTACCATTTCCTTTTTAACAGCAAAGCCTGTACCTAAGTTGTTAGTGCTTCCACCACTATAAAATATAGTATACTCCTTGGTTCTGAGAATGTCTGAGTCTTTCCACCTGATTACTTGTAGGGCTATAAGGGGTATCCTATATTTCTTAAACACTTCAGTCAGTTGGACTAGAGCACTTGCTCTATAAAGGCTTAGCACATTCCATGTCGCAAAACAAAAACCATGTCCTTTTCCAGGCCTAGGTCGTTTTCCGTTGAGATCTGTCCGGGTTTTCTTGTGTGTATAGGCTTTCGTAACAATATTTTTTTATATGACAGAGTTGTTAGCCCTGTGCATAACCATCTGGGGGGGGCTGCCCCTTTCAGCTCTCTGGATAGCTGCCTTTATTTTCGGGTAAGGTGCCCTAGCCTTTGTGGATCCCTCCACTTCCTGCAAGGCAGCAGGTTTGATTTTGGTCCACCCCGGGTATTATATTTCCCCAGAACCCACCATATCTGGAAGGCATTCCCCAATCCGCCACCCGGAGAGGCGCTCGATGGGAGATCAAAAACTCCACACGAGTCAGATATGTAGATATATATTATAATTAACTTTTTTTTCTTGACTTAAATTATATTGACCTACTACAGATATTCATTTATGGTGCAAAGGCTATAAATAGTTAGCTGTTCTGGTGTATCCGGTTTGCAGAATAAAGGAAATGTTGATAAGCTGTTTTTTTTTTTTTTTTTTTTTTACAGGTGTAGGATAATTCTGTGCGCCTTTTTTTTTAGCTTCGTAGAATTCAACTTTTCAAGCTCTTCCGTTTGTAACGAACATTTTGACTGTTCCCCCAATTAGCTTGCAGACTCTTCGTCGACGCGAATTTCGAAAACTGCTCTAACGATATTTTTTAGTAATGTGACTTTTTTTATTTAAAGGAGAAAAAAAAACTTGCTAATTTTGGCCATTTAGTGGAAATTCTGGTTTTACCGTTATAAGTTTTCAAAATAAAATCATCGTAAAATTAGCTAAGGCTTTTTTTTTTTTTTTTTAACACGCTTTCATCGGGTATTCCTGTACTCGACTCAAGTGTTTTCTTTTGTATTCAGTAAAGAGTTGTGTACAAATGAGCAGGACGTAGGCCTGAAGAACTTGATTATGTCAACTCACTGGATAGACTCCCTGAAATATTGAATCGTTGTAAGTTAAAAGAATGAGGAATAGTAGACTACCATTATTTAGAGTCAGAGAGGAGGAATTGGATTAAAAAGTCTGTGTATTTTCAGGTTCATTGTCTTTTTTTTCTTCTTTTTATTATTTAGTTCAATTGACGTTTTATTTTAGCGCCCAGGACATTGTTAAGTCTGTCGTGACAATTACATATTTGGTGTTCTAGACGTAATGCATCACAAGACGTGGTTAGGTCAACTCATTTAATTAGCTCTGTCTTGTAATTGTGTGTGTGTGTGTTAGTGATTGGTACAGTGGAAATGTCATGGAAATCTTCGTTTGTGATCACATCTGACGGTTCGAACTGTGTTCTCGAGCAGTAGGGGCACTTCAAACTGTGGGCCAGGAATAGATCAATTATGAAGAGAAACATGGGGAATTCCCACAATGTTCTCATTTCTATTTTTCCTTGAAGAATGCGGAACGGTTGTAGACTAGGTGGACTTCAAAGAGAAAAAGGAAAATATTTACACTCGAGGTTTACAAAATCGTATTTGTTTATAGACCCACATTTTTTTTTATCTTTTGAGAATGCAGATTGAGTAAGTCTCAATAACACAGCCGTGCCTTTTTTTTCTCCATGTGCTATTTTTTTCCCATGTTCGCTTTTTGGATACTTAGGCTATATATAAAAAAAAATATTTTCTTGAAATTACAAGGCTTAGGTTAACTTACTTTCTTAGGTATGACTAGTATTAGATTTAGGTTACTATGTCTAGATCTAGTTAGATACAGTGAGAAATGGTCTCCTGTTGATTTGTTTTGGTGGTAAGCCAAGCCGTGCTTAAGAAATTTCAGTGCTTAAGAAATTTCAGTGTTTGTCTACCCACAAACAAAATATTTAAACATTTGTAAGCACAGGCTACACTGTGTCATAACATAAGGGTTTTGATTGAGTTTAGGAATTAGTCTTGACACTAAGGCTAAGTTTAGGCACTAAGGCTAAGTTTAGGCGCTAAGGCTAAATCCTGACACTAAGGCTTAACACCAATGTTAAGTCTTGACTTTAAAGGTTTACCATTGTTAAATTCTGACTCTTAGGCATAGTCATAAATTTAATTCTAACTTCTGGTTGCATATTTTCTATTCCTAACCTGTTTCAAAAGCTATTACCAGGGTTCAATGTCATTTTAAAACAAGTTCTTTTTAAAAGAAAATCTTGTCTCATAATAAGAATAAGCAAACCGTAAATACCTTTTTTTTTTCTGTGTTTTCAGGCTCGCATCCCAAGGTCACCATTGGCCGTAGCTCAGGAATTACTGCCCAATTTTCCTAGTCACCTGAACAGACAGCAGGATTATGAGGAAGGTGTCCACCACCTGTTTCCTGCAAATATACAGCAGCAACTACAACAGCAACTACAAATGCAGTTTCAACGACAGCTCCAGCTGAATCTTCAAGGGAGAGGAGAGTCCTCCAGGGTCCCTGAGATACCCGATCCCCCGGACACGATTCTGGATGTGGATATACCAGGGGGAAATAACCAGCTAAGTAACAGGGACAGCAGTTATGGTTCATCTTCTGTGATATCTGGTGGTGCAGCAGGGCCAAGGGGCCCTTACTCTCAGCTTCTGTTAGAAGCGTTGTTGAGAAATCCACAGGTGGCCAGCCTTCAGCAAAGAATGAACTCCAGCACGTCTGGGACCACATCTTACCGCCTTGTTTCTGGCAACAGCCACGGGCACCAGCACTCTCACAACTACAACAGCATTGACAGCAGCAGCGACGCTGGCGCCTCACACAACAGCAACAATTCTTTGGGCATTAACTTTGGCTCCAACGCTGGGGCCCCCGGTGTTGCTGGGAACGGAGAAGGGGTCCCAAACACTGGGCTCCCTCAGTCCACCGAGCTGACAATGTTGACTAAGTGGGTAGCAGAGTCTGGGATATTTATTCTGCTGTTGTTCCTTCATTTCTTGTATGATCATAGTCTAGGTGAGGGCTCTAATGTTTTCTGTTTGTCTACATTTTTATTAACCCTTTCTCTTCTAATTAACAATGCCATCGTTGGTTTGACCCCCCATTAAATTAAATATATTTTTGGTTCAAGAAGTATAATTTGTGTTATAGATCTATAAGAAGATCATACATTCTCCTATAATTCTATACCAAAAGTAACATTTTCTGATTACAAACAAAAAGTTATTGAAGTTTAATTATAACAGGATAGAATACAATGTACAAATGTGGAAAATGAACAATACTGTCAGAACGTGGAAGAAAATTACGGAGTTAAAGAGTTAATAAAATATTTAATAATAATGAGTATCCAGATCTAGTTAGCCAAGGTATAAAAAAGTTTAACATAAAAAGAGGATGTGTTCACTAGGTTATATCAAAGACTGTATGTATATTAATTGATTACAAAGAAAACTTTGTATGGGATTTGTTAATTTACATTATCTTAATCACCTTTTTCACAAATGATTTCCCTTGTAGAAAAAGGCATTGACTTAAAGACATCAGTTGCCCAAAAGCCCTAAATAAAAAAATCAAAGACTAAAAATGCTAAAGTAAAAACAAAATAATTTTAAACAACACTTTTTATTTAAAATGCACAATGACAAGAAGAAAGTTTGCAAAGTTATTTATAGTTGATGAACATACATGATATTAACAAAAAATTAACAAGCTACTTAACCAATTTGTGGTACCGGTAATTAATTGATTTTGTTTTATACAGAAAAAGGTAGTTAAACCTTGCAGTACCTAGAGATAAGGCAATGATTTATGCGTTTCTTCCCCAATAGATAACCTTGTTATTTAAAAAGCATTTGTATATTTTGCTTGTTTATTTTCCATTTAGTGATGTTTCCCATAAAAAAGATCCTAGGAATTATCTAACATCTATCTTGTTAAAGCTTTTTTTTTTTTAATTCTTGTTTAGAACATAAGGTTCTGTGATAATAAGTGCACGCTTGCCAGTCTTGACATTAGAACATAAGGTTCTGTGATAATAAGTGCACGCTTGCCAGTCTTGACATCAATGGCAAGTGCAATAGTCTACATTGCTGCATTGACTTTGCTCTTTCTTGCATATCTTCCCTATATCAGATGCAGGCAGAAAGCATGAGTAAAGTTTTAAGCTTTCTAGCTATAGAAAATATGGCATGTAGCATAGAATTGCAAGACGGGTGTGTGTGTGTGGGGGGGGGCAGCGGCTGTGTGGTAAAGCATGTGGCATTAGAACTAACTGGTCCAGGGTTTTAATCTCGGTGAAGACTGGGATTTCAAGCTTCGGGACATTTAAGACGCTCGAGTCCATCAACTCTACCTGACATTAGTAGGGCAAGTACAGGTGGTTGGTCATTGTGCTGGCCATGTGTCATAGAAACAGATGAGCTTTACAGTATCTGCTCTGCATATTGCAAGGTTTGAAAGGGTCATTTTCCTTTTTGTTTTCATGGTGCAATAGTTACAGAAAGAAGAAAGTGAAGAAATTATGGTGATTTTATACAGCAGTATCACTGGTACTAAACTGTCCTGACCATCCAAGTCCTAAAAAAAATTAATCTTCCAAGTCTTGACCATCAAAGTCCTAAAAAATATTAATCTTCCAAGTCTTGACCATCGAGGTCCTAAAAAAAATTCATCTTCCAAGTCTTGACCACCGAGGTCCTAAAAAAAATTCATCTTCCAAGTCTTGACTGTGGGCTTATCTTTATGGTCCTAGCACTTGATCAACTAATCGTTCTGCATTGTATTCAATACAGGCTTGCTGGTGTTCTTGTGTTTAGGAGGTACATTCTACTACACCAACATGAAACTTGTACATGCCATTCACCAATCTGCTGTCAGGGTGAGTTTTGAAATAGCTAAATCTAGAAGCACTTTGTCACATGGTGTAAATGTCAAGGTCGCAAGAAAAGTGTAAACAGGAAGTTGTATTTTTATCCATCTGGCTTTGAGTTTCTACATTGATATGTAGAGGGAGATAATTAGAAACACATTTTTTATTCCATTTCCAATAGTAGAAGTTTTGGTTGGAAAAACTTTATCAGGGGAGACAAACTTATTTCATCCCATAAGTTTCAAGCTTTCTATTAAGTCTACATTTGTGAATCTATTATTGAATTTAAATTAGAAAGTGTGTTATTGACTGTTACATGTGCTGCTTGTGGCAAAATATATCTAGGTTGCAGCATGGCCTGCGTAGCCACATGAAATATTGTCCTCCTCAGACTCGAAGAAAAGCCTTATTATTATTATTGTTAATATAATTATAAAGTGTGTGCTGAATCTTATCTAAACAAGGACAATACTGGATATTGTGTTATACCAGATTTAATTATAGGCCTACAATCCTATTCCACTGTAGCACACTTCAACATCAGAAAAATTTTTTATAAGGTGCACAGCAAATATTATTATTGGCCTTGTTAATCATGGTAATATTTTGTTCTGTTAGGACATTTTGGGTTGGAGGGAGAGGCTTATTCCCCATTTTTGTGGGGCTTACTGTTGTATGATATGTTTGTCTATTGCTTGCATTAAAATCATAATATGGATTTAACAAAATGATGTTTTAATCTTGGTTGCAATATTGTCAATAAAAGAAATCAGTTCCATTGAAACATTATTTGATTGGAAAATATTGATTGGCAATATATAAATTATGGTTTGCTTGTACTGCAATTTGTTAATCAAAAAATATATATGTGATTTAATTATTCCCTTGTTCAGGAGCAAAGCAGGTCATGGCTGGGACTGTTAAACCTGATGTGGCTGTGTGGCTTTCTCATGGTCAATATTATCATTATATTTTATGTCTTTAGTGATCAGGAAATGTGGAGATTGTAAGTTGCGAACTTTTTCTTTACAAATTTAAAATTGACCATTTCTCTTTCTTCTTTAAAAAACTGAAAATTACTTTCTCTTCTCTTTGTTATTGAAAAGTTAAATGTTTGACAAAATACATTATTCAACAATATGTTTATCAATCTAATATGATACATACATTTTAATTTCTAAATAGTACATTCAGATTCTCATGTGTTTCACAATGACAGGTACTGTGAAAAACAGCCGATGTTACAATAATTAATATAATCTAAACAAAGGTAGATTAAAGAAAAAATAGTAGCATTTGTCTATTTACTCCAATGTATATGAGATAGAAAGGAAATATTATAGCCAGTAAATAACAAATGATGTTTACGGAATAGTAATTTCAATGAAAGTTTGTTTATATACTACAAAACTCAATCTCAGCCTTAATTCTTTCTTTTTTTGTCTAGGTTATACTTCCGGATGGCTATAGTTGCAGACATATCGGTCTGGACGTTGCTGTGGTGTGTGGTACTAACAGACTACATTATCAAGTTCCTGACTGTCATCACCAAGTCTATACTCGCCATGTTCCAACCTTGTTGTAAAAACTATAGGCGAAGGGTCAGTATATATTTTTTTTTGCATGCTGTATAAAATAAGAATCAATTGATTAGCTCTTTCTACTCTGTGGCATTTTACGTCTTAAGAGGTGATTTTTTCCCTTTGCAACTTCTTGTGTGGTTAAAGAGGCCAATCCTTGATACACAGCTGCGGTTGCAGGTTGGGCATATGAAATCATCAGGTGCAGCTGCATTTTCAGCCTTCTTTCTGCTTCTGTTGTGTATGGCATCTGCATTTTGAGACCCTTCTCTTATGCTCTCTCTCCATGTGGATCTATGCAGTGCTACTTTTTCCCAGCTGCTAGTGTGGATTTTTTAAAGAGTTTGTCATTCCAGCATCATTCAGTATATAGAGTTTCTCCAGAAGTGCATTATAGCTGGATATTTGTATTGAATTTTCTTTAAAGAATAGTGGTTTTAGTCTTTGAAAAGTAAATTGCCTTTTTTTTTTAAAAATTAAATTTGATTTTTTAAAATATTGTAATACAATGTAGAAGTAAAAAACTTGATCAAATTTATGTGCGTCAAAGAAATTTAATTTGTTGACTTTCGACTTCAATTTCAGGGTAAATACTATTTGTTGATAGAGAGTTTATCTCAGCTGTACCGTCAGATAGTGACCATTGTTCCCTGGTGGTATTACCTGAGTGACAACACTAGGACTAGTGTCTGGTTTGCATTCATAACAGAAGCTGTCTACCTGGGATTCAAGGTCTGTGATGATAGTCTTGAGATAAATCATTCCAAAAATAAAAATAAGATGGCAGAATTCACTTAATTTACTAGTCTTTGTTTGTTTTCTCATGTTTTGGATGTTTCTTCAGAATTGAAGATTATTATGTCCTAGATCAAAGCTGGTGGCAGGTGGTGGCAGGCACCAGACAGCCGTCCTTGACTGAGAATAAATGGCATTGCTGCTCCAATGTCTTTTTTTATTAATCCCACAACTTAGTGTTATGAAACCTTATTTCTTTTTTTTATTTAACAGTTTGAAAAACAAAATATATGTTCCAAAAACTTAAGTTAGAGGGCTGAGCGGTAAAGCGCTTGGCTTCCGTACTGGATGTCCCGGGTTCGAATCCTGGTGAAGACAGGGATTTTTATTTCGGGATTTTCGGGCGCCCTTGAGTCCACCCAGCT
>JADKLZ010011655.1:0-31023 GCA_021533235.1 Biomphalaria straminea | reverse complement strand
TACAGTAAAATTGTTTTTCATTGTCTAAAATCCAATTAAAAAAAAAAGTGTATGGAAATGAAAAGTATCCATAGACCAAGCTATAAGGTTAAGATAAATTTAATTTTTAAAATAATATATTTGATTCTAAGAGATGATTGCAGAGGGATGAACAAACTACTTAGGTCACACTATCTTACATTCTACCATCACAGAGAAGATGCAAAACATCAATCACTAAAAAAAAAAAAAAACTCTTTGGCTCCCTCATCAGATTCAACTTGCAGATGTAAATGTACAATGGTTGAGTGAAACTGTGGTTTGAATGTATATTTTATGAACTATCAATATAATATTTTGTTATGTGTAATGGACAATGGTATGACAAAATTACCTCAAGGATTAAAAGATATATTTGTACTATTGACTTTCAATGTTTGCTAAACACTCCTTTTTATTTCTCCATCCTAAAGAGACACATGCTACAATTTAGGAAAATGTCGAATCATTTGCACTTTTATTCAGTGGCTGAAAAACATACCCAAGCCTCTTCAAAACATCCAAAAGACAGTTCTAACTATTCTAACTTAAGAGAAAGGAATAGTATAAGAAAACCAAAGGGACAGTCCATTCAGTATTAGTTTTAAAGGTATATAAAACTCACCTAAGCTGAGACCATGGTATTTGTGATTTCGATGTGGACTCTGGCATGTCATCACTATCAAGTCGACTCAGTTCAGTGCCAGACAGATGCATGCTGGGATGGTGCCATCGACTCCTTTGCAACATATATGCAAGCATATATATCAATGAGAGAGCCTCCCAGGTTGTATGGACATAGGGGTAAATAGACAGGTAAAAGTAGACCAGTCTCTGTTTGACTGTTAGATTTTTCTAGCACAGAAAAAAAGAGATAAAAAATTATAATTTTTGAATGAAACGTTATAATCTTACAAACTTATTTAAAGACCAACTGAAGAGGTTTTGGGGTCAGACGCGGAAACCTGTGTAATACTTTTTTTTAGTTTCATAATGCTTAAAAAAACATACGTACGAAATATTAGACATATATTCTTTGTAATTATTTAGATAAAAGCATTTTAATGTGCGTTTTAGGGCCTATCCAATTTCACAATCTCGAAGCCATTCGAGATCAGATTCTCCCAGACAACCAAGGTCGATGACGTAGTCTTAGGGAAATTAGGTCAAATTATTACAGTTTATGGCTTACAGCGTGTTTCCCAATACCCTTTTACAGGAAGGCCAGTTTCGAAAACAAAGGCGACTAAAACACACCAATGTATAAAAAGTGGATGTTAGAGTTGGGGAAATGAGGTTAAATCACGCAATTTATGGCTTTACATGTTAGATCTACCGTTTGTCGGCTTTTCTTGATCTAGTCAAGCGAACAACAGCGTTTCAGCCCACGCAGTATGCGCGCCTCAGTTCACGTTTCGTTTTGGTCAAGTTACGCAATTTATGGCTTAGAGTCTAGATGTACATGTTACTATTATTACTGCTTCAGGCTTATTCTAAATCTATATCTACTGCTTTTGACCAAGAACTAGATCTTCTTTTCTCAGATCTTTAATGATGTAGATCTATAAACTAGACCTAAATTTAGATCTAAATTTGATTACTCAAAGTCTATATCTACTTATAGTAGTAGGGCCCCTATTAGCAAATAATAAGAAATTAGACCTATCTATTATAGAATCTAGACTGATCCGATCGAGGTGCTGGGCCTGGATCTAGATAAAGTTTAACATTATTTACCTAGGCTATATAGTCGTCCCTAAATAGGCCCGATATGGGTGAAAAAAATATATTAACTTCAATGTTGAACTCATTCAATGTAGTTATTGTAGTGCACGATTATATTTAGTTTTATTCTAGAGTCACAACCCCGTACAACACTAGTCACTAGCAAATTGAGTAGCAAATAGCTTTAACCTTAACCTAGACTTAAAAGTAGTCTAGCTGATTTAGATCTACTAGATCTAAATGTCAAAAAAAAACTAAGCAAAAATCAGTATCAGACCTATAGATCTACCTGCTACCAATTCTATAATGTTATTACTATATTTTACTTTACTAAATATGGATTTCGTTACACTCTTTCAGAAATATATTGGTATATTCGGGCCTATATAGTTAAATAGTTCTATAAATCTATAGGCCTATGTCAAAATTGAAGAATTTTTGTGAACATAACGTCTATATTTTGATTGGAAAAGAATCATTAGAATCAAGTTAATCTGTAACTGTAACAAGGTTTTAAATTGTGTTTAGACTATCACTATAAATAAAAGATATTATCCTACTAGAAAAGGAGTTGTTGTTTTTTTCTTTTCTATGGGAAGTAAAAAATAAATTATAGTTTCAATATAATATTAAGTAATGCATAGGCTAATGTTAATGTAGTTATGGAACTCATTTTATTAAATTTTAGTAACCCAATTATTGCCAGTTAATAGCCATTAGTCAATGAATATATTTATATTTTTAAAAAACATTTTATTAAAAAATGCAGAGATATTCATAATTTAAAGTGTTTCATAATTAAGGCTGGCCTCGAAAGATTAATGAGGAATGCAGTATTTTCTGTGGCTACGCAGCCCAACTGCAAACTATATATTTTGCCACGTCCAGTGAAGAATTAACCAATTTCCGCTGGTGGTCAATTTAAATCTTCTTTTGAATGTTTACGTCTGCCCTCGGCAGTGGATTTTCTTTTGGCTTCTAATATGTATTCGAAGATGCAATTTCTCATTAATAGCATCGTTCGAAGAATGAGATCCAACTCTTTTTTTTTTAATTTAACCCCTTTACAGATCAATTTAAGTCATCATTGCAATGGACATTCAAATCTACAATAACATAGAAATGATCAAAATTTGAATAAGTTTCGAAATCCAGAAATTTGTGTGGTTCGCGCTCCGAACTGTCTTCTCTGTCGTCTCAGGTTCAAACATTGACTGCTGCCATTAACTAACATCCTGCTAGAGTTTTGTGCTATGATATAGTAATATTCAATCATTCAATCCTGATTCAAAGCAAGTGAAAAGGACTAAAATAACAAACAAATAATGTTGTGTGTATAATAAAGAACTCTATTAAAATGTGATTTTGTATTTACATTTTTTAGTATTTATTATTAAAAAAAAATTGTAGAATGTTTCTGTGATTTGTTTCACAATAGAAACAGGGAATATTAACTCTTCTTGTTCTTCCCAAATGATGAAAGATCCATCTAGTAAACTTGTCTGTATGCCACATGTCATATATGTTTTCTGTAAAATAGATTTTTAAAAATTTATTATTAACATTTATACTTAATTATGTATACATATATATAGAACTAGTGGTTATATATATTATATATGTTATACTGATTATCTAATCCAACATTAACATCTATGGCTGCCTTGTAGTGCAGTTTGCGCGCTGGACTGTCATTTGGATTTATCGATGGTCCTGGGTTCTAACCCTGCACGCTCCCATGCCCCATCGCCCTGCGGGAGGTTTGGACTAGGAAGTAACTATCTTCGAAGGAACATGAAACATGTAAAACATTTTACAAAACTTTTTTTTTTACAAACATATATACCTCTTATTGTTTGTAATAATAATTAATTACTCTACTCTACACTAGGTCTAGATCTAAAGACACTAACTAAAATCAAGCCTAATAAGTATAGTATTAGTAAGGGTTAGTAAAGGGCTTTATTAGATTTATTATAAATATATTCCATGTCTTAATGTCTATATATAGATTTAGCTTCTAATCTAAAGGCTTTAGGTTTAGTCCTTGACTAATAGATATTTAGATTTTATAATAATTAGTGTTTTTAATATAATACTATACTAGTGTTACACAGTCACAGTGAGTGTAAGTGTAAGATCTACTACTATAGATCTAGTGACTATGACTATGTAAGTGTAAGATCTACTATTAAGTACTATAGATCTAGTGACTATATCTATATTAGTATATAATAATATAAGTTTATGTCTATTATTATAATTATACCAAAACTAAGAAAATCATAGTAAATGGCTGGATCTAATCTATCTCTAGTTCTATTCTAGCTACTCTTAGCTAGGCCTTCTAAAACTTACTAGATCTAGTCACTCTATCACTAGATAACTTTATAATACATGATTTGTAGTAATACTTAATACTAATTAATAGCTTATACACTAGTATATTTAAATTTAAGTAGATCTAAAATCTAATCTAGAGTACCCTATTGAGTATATTAGTATATTGAAATATTGTATTGTAAATTGTAACCTATTCTAGACTGACTAGACTTAGACTAGTTTAATCTATCTATAATTATATTAATTAAATAATCTGCCCTATAATAAAATATACTTTGAAAAAGTTATCTTCAGGGCATTTTGGTGCATCCCATCATAAGTATAATTTTAAATTGTTTGATAAGTAAATCTAGATCTATATCATCTGAATCGCTATCAATAACGTATCCAGCCATGTCTATTTTTATTTATTTACATTTCCTCAGTCCAGTACAACACGTCACTTCCGGTTTCGGCCATTAAAGCTGATTTTCAAATCTCGTTATTTTTTACACTTTCAAATTACTTTTTCTAATATAAATACGCTTTTCTAAAATCTCAAATTTTTAGGAACTAACTCTGATGATATGAACTATCTAAATCAATCGCTATCTCAATTTCGAAAAAAACCTCTTCAGTTGGTCTTTAAATTCTTTTATTACTATAAAATTGTGTATCGATATATTTCCCTATATCCCTTCAAAAGACAAACTAGCTTTCTAGTCAAGTGATATGCTTTTAGACTGGTCATGAAGACCCTGAGCTTAAGCCTGCCCACTTCACTTCTAGCGCCCTGCAGTCCTGCAAGAGATTTGGACTAGGAAGTGATACTCTTCATTTCTGACACGTCTTGAATTGTGAAGCAAAAACTATTTTTGAAATGTTAAACTGTTCGTTAGCACATCTCCATAAAGAGAATCAAGGCTGATAGCATTTTGGGAATAGTCAGATACATTTAATTTATATGCCTTTTTTTTCTTATAGATAGAGTTCAACTTTATTTTTATCATTGTCACCCTTCTCGCTGTAACAGAAAGGGATTATTTCTGTATATATATTTGATTTATCTGTATATAGAATGTATTTCTTTAATCTCAAGTGCAACTTTTGTTTATCTGATCGTTAGTTCAATATATGTATGTGTATGTAGTTTATAATTCATAGGATTTTAATGTTTGCAATAATTGATTTGCAAGTTTTCCTTATCAGGACATTCAGTTTTGTGAAGAACTTTGTGTCACATTCAATATCTTATTTATCTGAATTATTTTGTCCATTAATTTACTAGGCAATCAAAACTACTCATTTAAACTTGCATGTGTATTCTTAACTATCACTTTGCAGAGTAAAAATAGGTTGTACATTGTACATGCCCTATAAACACCATTATAATTACAGAAGAGTTGTTTTTTTAAATTTATTTTATAAAAGATTCCTGAAGAATGAAGAAATGAAGAAACTTAATAGTAAATAAAATAAATGAGAAATGGACAAGTTCTCATCTAAATCACAAGAAAGATCTTATATGTTACAGACGTTACTTCACCTACACATCATGCATTTAGTCACGCAAATTAACCAATCACCTAAACTCCACCAAGTCACTGGTTTTCCTGGCTAGCTCAGGCAACCCATTCCACACTCTAATAGCACTAGGGAAGAAGGAGCTTCTTATAAGCTGTCCTGACAAAATCAACATCTAATCTTTCGACTCAGGACACAACAGAATGCGACAACAAAATTGGAACCAGTGAAATCTGCCCATGTGGAGTGTCACCAGAGAATGTAGATCATGACCTCCAAAACTGCTCTCTTTGTACAACACACTGGACCCAAAACACCCCAATAGAAAGAAAACTATACGGGAAGCTCTTTGATTTGAAAACCACTGCGCAGTTCAGCCCATGCATTGGACTAGTCATCTGATCCCTCGAACATAAAAATGAGAACAAAGAAGAAGAAAAGATTCTGAATTTTTAAAAATGATCTTATGTCCGGGAATGGTTGCCTCTAATCAGACTAGTCCAAAATGAAAAGTCTGTGATCTTTGCTTCAACTTAAATAAACAAGATTATGTTGGTTCAGTATTTCCCCAAATTATTTCTAATCAGAACGCTTCTCACATTCTGAGCTTTTATCAGAACTTATTGTTTAGACATTCATGTGGTGGCCAGTTAGTTTATTTATTTCAGTAGTTCTTGGAACACCTAGTCAAGCCTTGCAGAACACTGGGATTTCACGGAACAGTTTGGGTAACACTCTGTTAGTGTAACCATCAAATGACTGGTTTCATGGTATGAGCTTCAAACTGTCATTGCCCTAAGAGCGAACTCTGCCCACTTCCATCCCCTGCTGTTTCTACATGAGGTTTGGGTTAAAGTGTTATGATTTTCTGTTCTGAAAGAAACTTCTGATGTCTATAAAGCAAGAAACAAACAAACTGACTGATATTGTCACTGTCTATAAAGCAAGAAACAAACTTTCTTCTTCTTCTTCGTTCTCATTGTTATGTTGGAGGGTTCAGATCACTACACCAATATCTGAGATGAACTGCGCAGTGGTTTCCAAGTCAGGGAGCTCTCCATATAGTTTTCTTTCTATTGGGGTGTTTTGCGGCCAGTGTCTTAGACGGGCCTCTTGGTAAAGAGCGCAGTCTTGGAGGACATGGTCGGCATTCTCTGATGACACTCCACATGGGCAGATATCACTGGTTCCAAGAAACAAACAAACTGACTGATATTGTCACTATCTACCAAGAGATTTTTATTCATATTGTAGGCTGTTGAGCATAGTGAAGATAAAACTAAATGTTACCCTCGCCAAAATGTTGACAAGGTATAAGTATATTCTGGTATAAGTACTACAAAGTAAAAAATTATAGTACTCCTTTCAGACCTTGTGATCTATAGGGCTGATGATCATCTATTTCTATGACCAAGGGTCAACAAGGGCACCATATGCCTAACAAAATGGTCAACCACCTTACTTTTGCCAAATTATGTCAGGCACCAATCAGAGTTGGGTGGAATCACAGGTGTCCTAAAAACCAGAAAACTTAAAATCCCAGCCTGACACTCAAAACCAAATGCTTGACCACTCAACCACAATGCCCTATGCCTATGGTATAAGTGCTAATGACATGTCAACTCAACATCACATGTTCGATGACCTATAAGACCATTGAGGTGAAATCTGTTCAAATGATCTAGTATCTAGTATTAATAATCTACCTTCAGAAAGGCAAACTTGCTGCTGGTGTTGCCATGTTTATATTTCAACTCTTCAAAGATACTGTCAAGCTTTTGGAAGACATATGGCAGTAGTGTCTGTTGAAGCAATGAAGATAGACTTTTTTTTAACCAATGCAAATGTAAATCATAATTTTTCAAAATTGAGAAAACTACATTATAGAACAATTTCAATAATTATATTTTTTGTGTGATTTGTGTAGGCATATATTAAATACAATTTTTTAATGTAAATAATAGGCTTAAATAAATGCACAAATATTTATCTTATCTTGTAGATTACAGACATTACTTCAAATTAGAAGATAATTATGTACTACACATTTCATGCGTCATGCATGTTAATCAGTAACTTAGAATCTAAGTTTAATAAGTTTTTAGTTTTTGTGATTGTCACAAGGTCAATTCAATGTTGAATGATGTAATGTCCTTGTGATGCCGGGGATTTAAATCTTCTATTAAAATAATTGAATTAATGTCGAACTAGAATTCACTGTAAAAGATTCTTTGTAGAAAATGAAACTCTGGAACTTTATTTGAATAAAACGTAAGTACAGCTTATGTACAATAGTAGATCAACAAGATGAAATAATAACATAACATAGGCTTCTTTCTTAATAAAACTTAGAGATGTTAGAATACACAACCTTCCAGTAAAACATTCAAGCACAGACTAAAAATCTCACGCAATTACAGACTCTGGGCGGAAGTAGTCATGTGACTGATGCATCCGACTGATGCAACTTCTAGCCAATAGATTTTAATTTCTATCAAGACAAAGAAAAGCTAAAAATAACTCTTGTGTAATCAACCCAGAATGGCATATAAGACAGTGATAATAACAGCACTAAGGAAGAAGGAGCCCTTGTACAAATTTGTTCTAGCATATGAAATAATAAATGTGCCTTTATCTTTGTGTCTTTCTAAGTATTTTCATTTATTATTGCCACTTTACTTTTTATTCTTCTGTCCTGAAGTGTCTCTAAATTTAGTGATTTTACTAATTGTGTTACTCTAACCAAATGTGAATATTTGTTTTGTTATAAATCTTACATCTTTCTTTTGTGTCAGTTCTAGTTTCTTTATGTTTGTTTTTTGTTGTTTTTTTAGTTGATAGGTCCCAAACAGAGGATGCCTATTCCAATATTGTCCTAACTAAGGTTAAACTGGTGGAAGCCGAGAGGATCGGAAAGAGCTAGGAAGCCATCAAAAAACTAGCAAGAGACCCTGGAGAGTGGCATGTTTTTGTCGAGTCCCTATGTTCCACAAGGAACACAAAGGATCGATGATGACGATGAAGGTTAAACAGCATTTTATTTTTATGTTTGTGTTTGATTGGAACAAAAATGAACAATGACTTACCAAACACAATAAAGACCGTAATCTGAGTTTCACTGTAAGACTAGCACCTTCAGGTTGACCAGTGGGAACTCTTTTCATTTCATAAAAGTTTTCTGCAAAGGATCCTCCTATAGAGCAAAGGTAATGAAATGTACTCAAAATATATTGTTTCTTACACAACATAAAACTACACATTTATTAGCTCTTTCTCTCTGTTTTCAATATTTTGATGAAATTATTTGTGTTTCTTACCATGTTATGATTTCACTTCAACAACTTTTTTGTTTGTAATCAGGAAATGTCATATTAGATATATAATTATAGAAGAATGCATGCTCTGTTTATATAACACAAATTAAAGTTTATAAAACCAAAATTTTTTAAAAATATAAACATATAAACAAATTAATTTAAAAATAAAAATCTTAGTTACCATATTTTTTGAGATAATATGCTTCTATAAGAGTGTCTAAAACTAAATATATCTCATCATAATACTGATAGAGCTTGCCAAGTTGCTGTGGATATTTCTCTGTAAATACCTGGTACAGATAAAATTTAATTGATGAAATTCCATTCTTTGATATAAAACAAATAAGATATTTACTATGTCCCTTATCTAAAAACATGATCTTAACTCATTAGCTGAAAGTTATATAATTAACATGAGCATTTAGATTATCACATAGATACATGCAGGATGAAATGATATTTTGTTTTGAAAAAAGAAAGAAAAAAAATCTATCAATAATAAAAATAAGATCAAATCTGACCAAAAAAAAAAAAAAAGTTAAGAAAGTTGAAAAGGAGTAAAACAGTTTTGATGCTATTCAAAGAAATATCAAGTTTGGTCAAGAGTCTAAGTATTCTTGTACTTGGCTTGGATACGTAATAAGGGGGCTTGGGGTTCAACATCGACTTGAGCAGAGTTGTGTTTACTGTATGCCTAAATGCAGCACAGAAAACCTTCTCCCAGATACTCCCCTATCCGGCCCACTGGTACACAGTTTGAACCACAGTGCTCTGGGCATACTATAAGCATGAAAATAGCGCTATATAAAAGCTATAATAATAATATGGCTACTTAACAGTACAGAACTCTTACTTTACCCGCAAGGCATGTTTGAAGGCAGGTCGTACTGTTGACATCAAACTGTGCTGTGCAAGAACTTCAAAGATGTTTGGTCTCTGATCAGTTTCAACAGTGGAAGTAAGGTGAGCACCATGTTCTGCCATGCTTTTCTTTTCATTCAGCTGAAAAAGTTTTTTTTTATTATGAAAAATAAATATTGTTTTGATCATTTTTAGTCTTTCACCAATAGATCTATATTATATGTGATATGTTTCTATATAGCCACTTTTATTTACTGCTAATAATAATATTGAGTCTGAAGATTAATGAGGAGTGTAGTATTTTCTGTGGCTATGCAGCCCCAGCTCAGAGCTGTGACCTGCATATTTTGACAATATCCAGGGCAAGCATAACCATTGTCCACTGTTGGTCGATTTAGATTTCCTTTTTTGCTATCTGTGATTTTCTTTTGGTCTCTACTATACTAGACTATAGTGATTATTGTCTTTATAATGACTTAATAGATATCTAGAGCATGGTGGGCAGACTACTGCAAATGAGCCACTAGTGGCTGCAAGGGCAATTTATACAGCTCACAAACTCACAGTAGGCATGTTCACAGACTTGACTGGAAAAACACTGATAAACTTGTTAAAGTTTATCAATGACATCATTAAAGAACAATACTCAATATCCTGACCGCACAATCTGACCTCTCCTAGACAACATCCATCAGGATTGTTTTTGCAAAGCTGCATTTAATACCACCATGTTATTAAACCTTTGTCACAGTGATTAACCTTATCAAAGCTAGGGAGAACTACCTGGATTTAGAAAATGACCATTTACATGTTCTGTGTACCACAAATCAAATGTGTTTGCTTGCAAGGTATCGATTATTATTGATACCAAGTGTGGGATCTTAAGGAAGAAGTTGTTGAAAAGGGAGGACATTAACTATTAATATATTGTTAATGAGGAGTGGAAGTCACTGGAAGTCAGACTTTTTGTTTGTCATGTTATCATAGCGACATTATATTTGATTATATATAGACTAGATCTAGATATACTAAACACACTAATGATTAAAAAAAATTGAATTGAAACTTCTTGACTTCTGCCAATTTGTTGTTTGAACAATGAAAAATATGTGGCAGCATGTTAAATTATTTCAAAGCTTTCCTATATAATTTGTACTATTGTTAGATCTATAGTGACTATAGACAATATATCTAGGTCTGTCAAAATCTGTGTATGACTGTACTTGTAGTGAAGTGTAGTCTAGTAGTACTAGCTAGTACTACTACTTAGATCTAGTACTAGATCTAGATTCTTGTAGTGTAGATTCTTGAGGCTGTAGGCGATAAACTGGCGCCTTAACCAGTAAGCTTCGGGCAGGAGGGGCTCGTTAGCCATGGCTGGCTACCCACTAGGAGAAGGAAAACTCTGAATTCAAACCTCTGCTGCCTTGCAGCTATACCCAATCAAGGGAAGGGCTTCAGGAGTCAACCCTGAGTCTGAGGAAAAATCAGGAGCTGGCGACCCTAAGGGAGTTTGCAGCACCCAGTGCTACACTCTGGCAGAACCTGCGTGGCTGCTGACCCCAAACTGTATCGGCACTGCCGTTCCTTTGGATACATCAGCTCAGTCAGCTGCGTGGAGAGGGGGGAACTGATGTGTGGGCGACATCGTTCCGACCACAGCTTATGCCCAGCCCGGGCCTGGGACCCAGGCATTCATCTCATTTCAAGTGACATATCCACGAGATGATCAATTTAAATGATTCACCCATACTCATAGTCACAGTGACCATACTGATACTCCATAGTCCATAGTCGCTTCGCGACTGACGGTGGCCATAGGCAGTGTAGGGTGTCCCAAAAATATAATAAGTAAATCATTGAAAATCAGTTACAAAAATGTTGAGTTTGATAATAAAATGAAGGATCTAGCTCTAGTTCTAGTATCTACCTGTTTTAGAGTAAGAGAACTTTGGACACATCTATCTATCTAAATTACAGATTTCTCCAGATCTTTAATTGAGCGAAACAAGAAAAAGTCATGATCGATTGTCTAATTTTTATAAACATAGACTAAAAAGATTAAACAGGCCATTTCCTGTCTTTGCCATCTCATCGCCAGGTAAACAAACAGTGTCTAGCGTATGTAGATCTAGATCTATTTTATATCTATTGACAGTATTGATCTATACTACAATTTAGATCTAGTAAAATTATAGTTGATCTAAATCTAGATTTACAATTTCTAGACTTTCACACCCAGTACTTTTCATTGGTAGAGATTTGAGGCTAGTCTTAACTTAAGTCTACGACTACTGGCAGTGAGACTCAGGCGTCTCAGGCCTCAGCCTCGAGTTACTCAAATTCTGAGACTGAGACTCTGACTCTAGTCTGAGTCAGTCTTTCACTCTTTGTCAAACTTTGTGACTGTCACTCTTATCTAGACTGTACTATCTCTAGACCTAGACTCTAGCACTCAGCAGTCTCTACTCTGACTCTGTTTGTCAGTCTGAGTCTGTGAGTGACTACTACTAGTAGTAAGTAGTAGACTAGATCTAGAATCTAGATTGTCACTACACGACACTAGTCGTCTAGTCTAACTAGAGACGTAGAGTGTGACTAGAGTCTAGATCTAAAAACTAAAGTCAGTAAAGTGACTGTCTTGTTACAATCAATGATTGACATTCTGTGAATCACTGAGTTAAACAGAATATTTTGTAGAATCTAGTCTTAACACAGATACTGAGACAACTTTAGTTTAGCCAGTCTTCTAGGACTAGGTCTAGAGTTTAGAATCTAGATTATATTTATAATCTATTGATCTTTTTATCTAGATTCTATTCCTTTAATAAAAATTTTCCATGCCCTAATCATGCCTAATGGCTGGAAGGAGGAAAGAATTAGTCCCAACATATAGAAATGTATAGATCTGTATAATCTGTATATATATATATCTTATAATTACCCAGTACAGACATTACTTCAAAAAATAAGATAATTATGCTCTATAGATCTAGATGCATTTCATGTATGTGTAAATCTATTCATTCACATGAATCAATAAATGAACTCTTTCAGTGCAAATTATTTTGATGAACAAAAATCTGCAAGGAGGGTAGAGTTACTAGATCTAGACTAGAACTAATGTTTAGTAAATTTTTTATTTTATTATATTACCTCTAACATTGTTTTTTCAATAAGCTACAAAAGTGTAATAAATAAAGTAAATTGTTTAACAAAATATTTCTTTTAATATGTTTAAAATGAGTAGCATAGAAAAAGGAAAACTATATTTTAAATAATAAAATATTGATATGCTGAAAGATTTAATCTAATAATTCTACATTAAATACAAAATTGTTAAAAAAAAACCCAGACCCTAAACACACTAAACACTGTTTGTCACTTCAAAGTTTTTAAAAGATAAAAGAATGCAATAAAAAAATATTTTATTTACATTATTATGGGTCATGAGATATACACACAAAAAAATGGAACCACTAACACAATATAAAAAAAAATAAAACAATGTACAAAAAAACGTCTTGGTCTAATTTACAACCTAAACAAAGAAAAATCATTCTCACTTGCAGAAAATAAAGAATTAAGAATCAAACAAAAGTTTCACATTATGAAGATAGTGAAAAGAATATTGTATTCTGAAAGCTGTAGAAAAGTTATTACCTGAGAGTAACGTCTCACTGAAAGATTTAAACTGTGCTAAGTCATTGGTTTTCCTGGCCTATTCAGGCAACCCATTCCATTCTCTGATGGCGCTAGGGCAGAAGGAGCACTTGTAAGAATTTGTTCTAGCGTATGGAATAAGTAATGTGCCTCTAATAATTATATAGATCTGATATGATATAAACCTAGATTTCTAGATCTATGGAATCATAAGAAATGTGCCTTTAATTAGAAAATGGAGAATCACCTAAAAGTTGTATTCATGATTATTCTAGACTATCTAGAATTTAGATGATCAGTAGATCTACATTCAAATTCTTGAACTAAGTGTAATTTCTATAACATTTTATAATATTCTAATAATAAAATCTAAATCTAGATATAGAATAGAAAATGTATTTATATAATAACTATTTTTTTATGTCTACCTAATTTAAGTTTATCTTGTCACCTTATTCAGCTTTCATCTACTTTACACTTAGACTAATTGACCTAATTACACAAAATCCTATTACAGGAGATAATATACATACAAATCTAAACATTAAAAAGGTATCAAATATTTGCTTCAACTTAAAATTGAATTAGAAATTTTAAATTTCATGTTTATAAACCAACATAGAACATACAATGTCAAAATATGTAAGGGAAATTACTTTGGCTACCCTTTGACAATATATGATAAAAATAGTCAATAGACTTCGGATATTGCAAGTTATTAAAGACTGAAGTATTTTTGTTTTTATTTTATTTTCAAAACAACTGATTAAGTTCTATGGATAAAGAGGGAAGCACCAACATGACAGTCTCGGTCTCTTCCCCTTAAGTAATACTAAAATCTGTCAAAATATTTGAAGACACTAAACTGTAGGACTAAGATTAGATGAATGTGACATAAATAGGTAAACGATTTTTGAAAGTATATAATACCAAAGGGCCTCCTTCAGTCATAAGACAACAATGACAATATGAGAACCTGGATATTGACTGTTGTGAGAACATTGTTCCCCACACTGTAGTTCCCCACTTCTAAGCTGTTAGGTCCAAAGGAATGGTAATAGCCAAAGCAGTTTGGGACAACATTTCCTGTGCTAGGGTTTATGTGCAAAGTAAGGAAGGTTTAGATTTAGAGTTTTCCTTCTCCTAGGTGGGTAGCCAGCCAAAGTGACTGATCCCCCCTCCTCCTGTATAGAGTTAAAACATTTCTGTTACTTTTTTTTTCTAGGGATTCTCAGACTTGTGAGCTTGGAATATATTAGTTAAAAGAAAAAGAAATTATGTCTGGACCTAGCTCTCATCATACAAATAGTTCAACATCAGCCTCAACACCAGGTAGCAGTAGTAACCAGTCAATAAGCTGTAGCCTACAGAACTTTCCAGTACCAGTGCAATTACAGGTAAAAGCTTCTTTCATTTTGTCTTGCAGGCAAATCCTGATGTTGGATAAAAGACTGCAAAAAAAAAAAAATCAGAAATTCAATACGTATCGCCGCACAGTGCGCCAACGCGATTTCGCTTAACTACGTATCACTGCAGGCTGCGCCAAGCGTATATTGTTTATTTTAAGGAGTATTTCTACTTTTTAAAGCACTTTTATTGGAAATACTTTTTATTACTTCTATTCAGAAGAAGTTCAACTTCCTTTATGTTGTTTTGGTTTGACCATAGCGCATTTTTTGATTTTGTTATAGACAATTTACCACGCTGTGTTACAGTTTTTGACTCAAATTTTTGTGACAACAAAAACAGCTGATTCAATGGCTTCTTCCAGTGATAGTTCTAGACGTAAGGAAAGTAAATACTGATGTATAACGGCTGAAGAAGCCAGTCAGATGATTTTATTTGATTCTGGATCGGATGATGATAGTATTGATAGTAATAATAGTGATAATCTAGATCTAGATCTAGGACTTGACAGACTTCGAGACTGTGCCTCTCAGTCTAAGTCCAGCAAAAAAAGGAAAGAACCTGCTTTTGATTGGGACCATGTTACATCTGGAACAACTGAAAATAATTTCAGATTTCACCCTCTGAAAATGCCTGGAGTTTGCCCTGATCTACTTTTAACTGATCAATCTTCTCCACTTGATTTTTTCCATGCAATCTTTGATGACAGAATCAAAGATAATCTGATCAATTCTATAAATTCATTTGCAAGGAAAAAATGCCAACAGAACAACCCACGATGGACTGATGTGTCAAGAAGCGAGTTGGACAAGTTTATGGCAGTACTGATAAAAATTGGCATTGAAAAACGACCGGCTATTTCAGACTACTGGACAACTGCCGCTGAGTTTTATTCTCCTTGGATTCACCACGTGTTCAACAGAGAACGCTTCCAAGACATTTATCACACTATGCTTCACTGTGGCGATGAAGCATCAGAAGGAAAAGAAAAAAATAGAGCCATTTCTGAATTTATTGACAGATAAATTCAGAAAATGTTTCTATCCCTTCCAGGAGCTCAGCATTGATGAGATGGTCATTGGGTTTAGAGGTAGGTGGCAATACAAGATGTTTAATGCCGCTAGCAAATACCACATCAAAACCTTTGGCCTGTGTGATTCGGCAACCTGCTATGTTGTCGATATTTTGACATATTTTGGGGCGAATGCGTCTTACAATCCTGATGCAGATAAGGATGGGGGACAAGCTGTGCAAGTTTTTAACACCCTCCTTCAACATGTGGGAACAGGGCATAAAATTTTTGCTGATAGGTTTTATACCACCCGGAAACTCATCAACTATTTGCTGCAAAAAAAACAATTCTACATGGGTACACTCAACGTCAACAGACTCGGATTTCCCAAAGCTGTCAAGAGTTTGGTTTTGCATCACAGAGAAATGAAATGGTTTCTCCACAAAGAAAAAAGAAGGCGCAGTGGCTGAGCGTTAAAGCTCTTGGCTTCCATACTTTAGGTCCCGGGTTCGAATCCTGGTGAAGACTGGGATTTTTATTTCGGGATTTTCGGGTGCCCTTGAGTCCACCCAGCCCTAATGGGTACCTGACATTAGTTGGGGAAAGTAAAGGCGGTTGGTCGTTGTGCTGGCCACAGGACACCCTCGTAGCATGAAATGCATTGCATTTATTTTCGTACTTCTTGACTTAAGTTTCCTGCAATTTAGATACGCGACTTTCTATGAATACAACATACAGAGATGAACTGTTAACATTTTATTATCAAGTTGATTGATAATTATAATTAATACAATTATTATCACACATAAATTACTTCTGAGCTGAACTGTTTTTAATATATTCATCAGCTAATTTGCAAAGCTACTTTTTTTAATCAATGTTCATTAAATATGTACAAGATGAGTCCCATATCTTGTAACAAGCAAAAAGATTTATTCTCTTAAAGAGCAAATGCCATTTTAATGTGTCTAGTGTATTGTACACTTTCTCAAACTATCATCTTTTTTGTTCTTGTATAACTTTTGGCTCTTACCAGTACACACAGTCTGCCTCTGTCTGATTTTGCACAGTTTCCTGATTTTGCTTGCAGACATCTCTGCAGGTTAATTCTTCCATTTGAGATGCAGGGGAAATGCCAGAGCCAGTGTAGTCTTCTCTGTGTCTTTATTGAAGACTGTCATCTCATAAAACTACGTAATAGAGAACCCTTACTCTTGACTTGACTTTAACTTACCTGAATGAGCTACCACTTTATCCATTACATCACATATATAAGACTGTGCTTAGATATAAGACTGTACTCTATAGAAGGCTCCATTTTGTTGTTCTATTCTTGGGACAAGCTTCACATCATATGTTGTTAGTGGGATTTCAATAATTAATTTCATGCTTACTTCGGTGTATCACACATTTACTATTTGTTTTGTAATTCTTAAGCTACCTTTTAAGTTTGTTGTAGACCAACCAGGTCTGTGTATAATTCTCTATTTCATTCAAGCTAGGTGGTTTACTTATAAGTCATTAATAGGAGCATTTCATTGTTCATTGAAACTCTACTTGTATTCCATATTCTAGGAACTATTTTTTTTTAAAAACAAAAATCATTTATCCAAAAGAATTGCTCTTGTAGCGTCTGTATTACAGTTTCATTATAATATTGGTCGACTGGTTATTTAACTGTTGACATGATAGTACTGGTCTACACATAGCTTTTGGAGATTGAGGGAGACTTGGTATGTTTTTTTTTTTTATTTAATATCATCAAGTAACTGTCAAATTCTTGAGCTGTTTCTGTTCTGGCAAGATTTTTGTTTCTTAAATAGCATCTGGATTTTTAAAATTTACTTTGAAAAATGAGGAAAGAAATTAAAATGTCAAGAACATGGATGTATTCAAAATATTATAAAACCCTTTTTAGCACTTATTTATCAGTATACAAATCTATGAATAAAAGATTTACAGTTTGTGTAAATATCACATCTTCAATAGGTTTGTTGGCTTGCAATGTAAAGTGTTATAGATTAACTTAAATCCTTTATTTTCATTTTATTTTAAAATTCACTGTTTCAAATAATATGCACAATGTTTCTCCTTCAAATGTTGTCAAATGCTAATAATAAGATAAGATAAGATAATTTTATTGGTCCAATCTAATGGAAATTCAGTTTGATTACAATTGACAACCTCAGTGTAACTACTGTACAAAAACAATGTTGATGACAAATTCGAATAACATTCACATACGAACACACATACACATCCACAACCAGCGCTTTATGAATTTGACTTCTATGTACTTCTCGATGACAGCTGACCTCGTAACACACTGACCGAAAGTGGGATAAAGGAGTTTTTAAATCTTTCAGTTTTAGTCTTGATGGAAAGGAGACGACCACTTCGTTCAGATCTTATGTAACAGTGGTTTAATGGGTGCAGGTTGTCTTTAAGAATCGTGAGTGATTTGGAAATGCATCTTTCTTGGAAAAGCTCTTCAAGAGATGGTAGCTGTACTTGAGTAATATACGATGTTTATTTATTCTAAGTCTTTGTGCCGGTGAAGTATTACCGTATCAGCAGGTGATGGCAAAGTTAATAAGACTGCTGATGGTTGCTGTGTAGAAGAGTTTGATTATTGTTCTTTCTGAGATAGAAGAGTCGCTGGTTAATTTTCGTGTATAGATTTTGACAGTGTTCACTCCATTTCAGTTTGTTGTTGATAGTTGTGCCTAGATATTTATATTCTTGTACTTGCTCTATGTTTTGGTTGTATGTCTGTCCTTCTAGTCTGTCTGCTTCAAATATGAAAGTAAACATAATACGGTGGGCACACTACCTCAAAGGGGTTTGAGCACTTCCTCATTGGGCTTTAAACACTACCTTAATTGGGCTAAGTTAAATTACACTTTAATGTAATCATGAATAGTAATGGAGCATTCCAAGGATCTGTAACATTACCAATATGCTATTTAGGATTCTATCACATCAGTCATTCACACAAGTAAAACCAGCCTGGGAATCTCGTCACATCTTTAACAAGACTAAAAAAAAAGAATCTTTAACTCAAATGTCAAGGCGGTCCTCTGTATAATCAACAGATGCCTGAGAAATATCTTAAAAATACCCTGGTATGAAAAAAAAAACAACAACATGAAATTGTGGGATCAATAAGTTATTAAGCAGCATACTTCTGACACAAAAATCTGACACACTACCAGATGTTGCCTAGTGTCACTGAAACCTGAAGTCTGTCCATGTTTTAGTTTACTTGGGATGAAATGTCCACACATGTCTCCTTACAGTTAACTTCATGGACATATTTGTAAAGCAAGATCTGTTGTTTTGTGTGCTTGTTAATAGAAGAGTGTATGCTGTCCTATCTGTGACATATCAGATACAGAGCAACAGATACCCAGTTTGATTTTAATGTTTTACATCATAGCAGATCCAATGAACACTTTCTTGTTCGTGGTCTGTTTGTTGCAGGAAGTAGATTTGAGTATGCTGTCATAGATTTGTTATGATACATTGTAGCGGATTTTAAAGTATATTGTCCTGATATCACACAATCAGATACACTGTACATATCTTAAGAACGCTGCTCCTTTTTGGTGTGATAGTTATAAGTATAAAGTCTCCTGACTTATTCATGTTAAATGACCCTATACAGCGTATTAAAGTTGGGTCACCTGCCTTGAAAGGGAAGGTCTCATTTGCGTTTCCACAGTGATGTTGTTTGTTTTTTTTCCTCCTTTGTTTTCTTTTTTAGTCATTCTCTTCTTCATTTTTGAATGGAAATCAAAGAGTTTGTAAAAAAATAAATAAATTTAATATTGTCTCCCCATTTTAAAATACCAGTGGATAATTAATAAAAGCATTCGTTGTGCTGATGTTATTCATTGAAGCATTGACCAATTTAATGTACACCCATTATTATTGTAACAGGAAGCAGTGGGCCAGGTTACACGTTTACTACTATATGGTAATTTAGTAGGTTAGTCTTTTGACTAACCTGTTTATGTTAATTCTCTTGGCCACGGAATGTGCGGCTCTTCCCTTTACATAAGATTTTTTTTTAAATATTATTTTTGATATTTCCTTGTTGTTTGTCTGTTTCCATCGACCCCCCCCCTAACCCCGTGTCTTCTTTCAACTTGTCACCATGTTTCAAGTGCTGGAAACTTACATAGTAACGAACTCACAACTTCATTGAATCCTGGGGGGGGGGGGGGGTATTTCTGTTGACCTAAGTAATCGTCTGCATTGAAACACTTGACCTTGGGTCTCTTATAACTGTCTCTTCTTGATTTGTCTCTCTCTCCCTCCTTCGCTCTCTCCCTCCCACTCTCTCTCTTCCCCCCTCTCTCCCTCCCTCTCCCCTCTCCATCCCTCCCCTCCTCCCTCCCTCTCCCCCCTTTCTTCCTCCCTCTCTCTCCATTCCCTCTCCGTCCCTCCTCCTCTCTCTCACTCCCTCCCCCTCTCTCTTGTAACGGACTCTGGGTTCAGTTCTAGTTAGTTACACAGCTCGATATACTAGTGGGTATTGATTCTCGCTTGCAGACCTTTTAACAAGAAGTAGTGCCTATATATATATATGAAATACTACTCAACAAAGGAGTATAGAATCAATATTTATAATTTATTATACAAACAATATAGGAGACTCATCAGCGTTACTAGAGTATATAAATGTGCCCGAACTACATATTCCAGGGCTCTTACTCGAGACTAAATAATAATAACAGTAGTATAGTATAATGAAACAACAATGTATGAACAATATCTTTCAATCTAGGCAATACAGCTGACATAGTAATCAAAACACCCTACTCAGACCAGGTCCGCTCTCCAACTAACTCTGACCGCTAGCAACCTTATTGTCCCCCCTTGCAAAGCCCGTGACAAAGCAGTTCACCATTCACAACAAAATAAATAAACAAACACATACACAATCTCACATCTTACACACCCCCTTCTCTTGACATCTCTCTCCCCTCCCTCTCCCCCCAACCTCTCTCTGTGAGAAATTAATGTTACGATCAGTGCTATTCCTGTTCAAACTGTATTCATCATGTGAATTCTATACGAGCACAGTGGTTCATAGTTCATAGATAGCACGGCGGCAAAGCGGTAAAGCGCTTGGGTTCCTAAACGGGGACTCCGGATTTGAAACCTGGTAGAAACTGTGATTGTTAATTACATTGGGAGCCTTTGAGTACAACCAGCTCTATTGGGTACCTGACATTAGTTGGGGAAAATTAAAGGCTGTGGTTCATTGTGCTGGCCACTTGACACCCTCGTTAACCGTGAGCCACTGAAATAGATGACTTTTACACAATCTGCCCTAGAGATCGCAAGGTCTTAAAATGGGGACTTGCAGTGTTTCAGATATGAAATATATGATTTGATTTTGATTTTATATATTTGATTTTGATATATGGTTCCTCTGTTTGATTGCTTCTTGTCATTGAGATGTACTTGGTTTTACTGTCATTGACCTCAAGTCCTGCTGGTCGAGATGCTTCTTCTAGTTGTGTGAAGGCTCTAGCAATGTCAGAGGTTTCTTTACCCAATAAGGCAATGTCGTCGGCATAAGCAAGGTATTGTAGAAGTTAGCTGTATATTGTCCCTGTTGGTTGCGGACCAGTGTTTTCTCTCTTGAAGTAGTTAGTAATAGTTCCCCTTGTGTTTATATGTATATTTCTTATAACTCTCTCCAGTGTCAGATTGAAAAGCATGCAAGAAAGTGAGTCACCTTGTCTTAATCCTCGTTTAATCCTAAATTCCCGTGAGTGTTCTCCTTGTATTATGACTTTACTTTTTGAGTTGTTTAATGTCATATGTATAAGTCTTGTCAGCTTGTTAGGTATTCCAAAATCCTGTAGGGTGTCATATAAATATTTCCTTCTGATACTGTCATAAGCCATTTTATAGTCTATAAAGAGTTGGTGGATTGGTATGTTGTAGGCCTATTCATGGCATTTTTCTAGTATACATCTTAGTGTGAAGATGTGATCAGTTGTGTCTTATTGGGTCTGAAACCACATTGGTAGTCACCTAAGATTTCTTCTGAATATTTTCCAAGCCTCTTTGTTATAAGCCTAGACAGGATCTTAAAAGTCACATTTAGTAGAGATATTCCTCTGTAATTACTGCACTTAAGCTTGGATCCTTATTGTGTATTAGGGTTATGAGAGCCGTTTCCCATTCTGTTGGTATTACTTCTTCTTCCCAAATTCTTGATATTAGTCTGTGTATTTGGGAATGTAAGTCTTTCACTCCAAATTTAATTAGTTCTGCTGTAATTTGGTGTTCTCCTGGTGCTTTGTGATTCTTCATGGTGTTTATTATTTCTGATGTTTCAATGAGTGTTGGTGGGTTCACTAAGGGATCTGGTCCTCTGTGTGGCAGTTCATATTCTCCATTGTCTCCATCTTCAGTGGTATTTAGAATCTCCTCAAAGTATTCAGCCCATCTCTCAATGACCCTGCTGTTTTCTGTAATAAGCTGACCATCTTTATTCTCACACATGTGTGATCTAGCTTGAAATCCGTTCTTTTCATCTTTAAGTTTCATATACATTCCTCTCATATCTCGCTCCTTTGCTAGTTCCTCAATATGAGTAATCTTGGCCTTTTCCCATTCACGTTTTTTCTTTCTCACAACTTTTGTGGCCATTCTTCTTGCTTCATTGTATTGCAGTCTTTTGTTTCTGGTTTCTCTCTGTAGCATTATCATCCGAGCATTGTTTTTCTCTTCTATAATTTTTCGGCATTCATCATCATACCATCCCAATCTCTCGTTCTTTTGTTTAAAGCCAACTACCTCTTCTGCTGTTCTTTTGATAGCATGCTTTATTATTTCCCAATGCTCATTTATGTTATTTTCGCTGTCCTTTTCTAATGTTGTTAGTTGAGTTTGGAGTGCAATTCTATAAGTTTCTTCCACAAGTGGATCCTTTGTGAGTTTTTGACTATCATATTGCTGTGCTCTCTTTCTTTGGTAATTGTGTATGGTACTTATTCTTTGTGTAAGTTTAGCTTTTACTAGTAGGTGGTCTGAATCAGCATTTGCTCCTCTGAAACTTCTTACATCTAGTATATCTGATCCATGCCTCTTATCTATGAGTATGTGATCTATTTGATTTTGGGTGTTGCCATCAGGTGAGATCCAGGTTACCTTGTGAATATTCTTATGTTGGAATTTTGTGCTGCAGACAGACATTCCTTTTCCTGATGCAAAATCCACTAATCTTATGCCATTATTGTTAGTCTCTTCATGTAAGCTTTCTTTGCCAATGATTGGTCTGAATGCTGGTTCTTTTCCAATTTTTGCATTGAAGTCTCCTAGGACTATTTGGATGTCATGCTTTGGTGCTTCATCATAAATTCTTTCCAGTTCATCATAGAAGGCTTCTTTTGTGTTATCTTCTGTATCTTCAGTAGGGGCATGAACATTGATAAATGATATATTGAAGAATTTTCCTTTCATACGTAGTGAGCAGAGTCTATCACTTACAGGTTTGAATCCAATTACATTACCTACCATTTCCTTTTTAACAGCAAAGCCTGTACCTAAGTTGTTAGTGCTTCCACCACTATAAAATATAGTATACTCCTTGGTTCTGAGAATGTCTGAGTCTTTCCACCTGATTACTTGTAGGGCTATAAGGGGTATCCTATATTTCTTAAACACTTCAGTCAGTTGGACTAGAGCACTTGCTCTATAAAGGCTTAGCACATTCCATGTCGCAAAACAAAAACCATGTCCTTTTCCAGGCCTAGGTCGTTTTCCGTTGAGATCTGTCCGGGTTTTCTTGTGTGTATAGGCTTTCGTAACAATATTTTTTTATATGACAGAGTTGTTAGCCCTGTGCATAACCATCTGGGGGGGGCTGCCCCTTTCAGCTCTCTGGATAGCTGCCTTTATTTTCGGGTAAGGTGCCCTAGCCTTTGTGGATCCCTCCACTTCCTGCAAGGCAGCAGGTTTGATTTTGGTCCACCCCGGGTATTATATTTCCCCAGAACCCACCATATCTGGAAGGCATTCCCCAATCCGCCACCCGGAGAGGCGCTCGATGGGAGATCAAAAACTCCACACGAGTCAGATATGTAGATATATATTATAATTAACTTTTTTTTCTTGACTTAAATTATATTGACCTACTACAGATATTCATTTATGGTGCAAAGGCTATAAATAGTTAGCTGTTCTGGTGTATCCGGTTTGCAGAATAAAGGAAATGTTGATAAGCTGTTTTTTTTTTTTTTTTTTTTTTACAGGTGTAGGATAATTCTGTGCGCCTTTTTTTTTAGCTTCGTAGAATTCAACTTTTCAAGCTCTTCCGTTTGTAACGAACATTTTGACTGTTCCCCCAATTAGCTTGCAGACTCTTCGTCGACGCGAATTTCGAAAACTGCTCTAACGATATTTTTTAGTAATGTGACTTTTTTTATTTAAAGGAGAAAAAAAAACTTGCTAATTTTGGCCATTTAGTGGAAATTCTGGTTTTACCGTTATAAGTTTTCAAAATAAAATCATCGTAAAATTAGCTAAGGCTTTTTTTTTTTTTTTTTAACACGCTTTCATCGGGTATTCCTGTACTCGACTCAAGTGTTTTCTTTTGTATTCAGTAAAGAGTTGTGTACAAATGAGCAGGACGTAGGCCTGAAGAACTTGATTATGTCAACTCACTGGATAGACTCCCTGAAATATTGAATCGTTGTAAGTTAAAAGAATGAGGAATAGTAGACTACCATTATTTAGAGTCAGAGAGGAGGAATTGGATTAAAAAGTCTGTGTATTTTCAGGTTCATTGTCTTTTTTTTCTTCTTTTTATTATTTAGTTCAATTGACGTTTTATTTTAGCGCCCAGGACATTGTTAAGTCTGTCGTGACAATTACATATTTGGTGTTCTAGACGTAATGCATCACAAGACGTGGTTAGGTCAACTCATTTAATTAGCTCTGTCTTGTAATTGTGTGTGTGTGTGTTAGTGATTGGTACAGTGGAAATGTCATGGAAATCTTCGTTTGTGATCACATCTGACGGTTCGAACTGTGTTCTCGAGCAGTAGGGGCACTTCAAACTGTGGGCCAGGAATAGATCAATTATGAAGAGAAACATGGGGAATTCCCACAATGTTCTCATTTCTATTTTTCCTTGAAGAATGCGGAACGGTTGTAGACTAGGTGGACTTCAAAGAGAAAAAGGAAAATATTTACACTCGAGGTTTACAAAATCGTATTTGTTTATAGACCCACATTTTTTTTTATCTTTTGAGAATGCAGATTGAGTAAGTCTCAATAACACAGCCGTGCCTTTTTTTTCTCCATGTGCTATTTTTTTCCCATGTTCGCTTTTTGGATACTTAGGCTATATATAAAAAAAAATATTTTCTTGAAATTACAAGGCTTAGGTTAACTTACTTTCTTAGGTATGACTAGTATTAGATTTAGGTTACTATGTCTAGATCTAGTTAGATACAGTGAGAAATGGTCTCCTGTTGATTTGTTTTGGTGGTAAGCCAAGCCGTGCTTAAGAAATTTCAGTGCTTAAGAAATTTCAGTGTTTGTCTACCCACAAACAAAATATTTAAACATTTGTAAGCACAGGCTACACTGTGTCATAACATAAGGGTTTTGATTGAGTTTAGGAATTAGTCTTGACACTAAGGCTAAGTTTAGGCACTAAGGCTAAGTTTAGGCGCTAAGGCTAAATCCTGACACTAAGGCTTAACACCAATGTTAAGTCTTGACTTTAAAGGTTTACCATTGTTAAATCCTGACTCTTAGGCATAGTCATAAATTTAATTCTAACTTCTGGTTGCATATTTTCTATTCCTAACCTGTTTCAAAAGCTATTACCAGGGTTCAATGTCATTTTAAAACAAGTTCTTTTTAAAAGAAAATCTTGTCTCATAATAAGAATAAGCAAACCGTAAATACCTTTTTTTTTTCTGTGTTTTCAGGCTCGCATCCCAAGGTCACCATTGGCCGTAGCTCAGGAATTACTGCCCAATTTTCCTAGTCACCTGAACAGACAGCAGGATTATGAGGAAGGTGTCCACCACCTGTTTCCTGCAAATATACAGCAGCAACTACAACAGCAACTTCAAATGCAGTTTCAACGACAGCTCCAGCTGAATCTTCAAGGGAGAGGAGAGTCCTCCAGGGTCCCTGAGATACCCGATCCCCCGGACACGATTCTGGATGTGGATATACCAGGGGGAAATAACCAGCTAAGTAACAGGGACAGCAGTTATGGTTCATCTTCTGTGATATCTGGTGGTGCAGCAGGGCCAAGGGGCCCTTACTCTCAGCTTCTGTTAGAAGCGTTGTTGAGAAATCCACAGGTGGCCAGCCTTCAGCAAAGAATGAACTCCAGCACGTCTGGGACCACATCTTACCGCCTTGTTTCTGGCAACAGCCACGGGCACCAGCACTCTCACAACTACAACAGCATTGACAGCAGCAGCGACGCTGGCGCCTCACACAACAGCAACAATTCTTTGGGCATTAACTATGGCTCCAACGCTGGGGCCCCCGGTGTTGCTGGGAACGGAGAAGGGGTCCCAAACACTGGGCTCCCTCAGTCCACCGAGCTGACAATGTTGACTAAGTGGGTAGCAGAGTCTGGGATATTTATTCTGCTGTTGTTCCTTCATTTCTTGTATGATCATAGTCTAGGTGAGGGCTCTAATGTTTTCTGTTTGTCTACATTTTTATTAACCCTTTCTCTTCTAATTAACAATGCCATCGTTGGTTTGACCCCCCATTAAATTAAATATATTTTTGGTTCAAGAAGTATAATTTGTGTTATAGATCTATAAGAAGATCATACATTCTCCTATAATTCTATACCAAAAGTAACATTTTCTGATTACAAACAAAAAAGTTATTGAAGTTTTAATTATAACAGGATAGAATACAATGTACAAATGTGGAAAATGAACAATACTGTCAGAACGTGGAAGAAAATTACGGAGTTAAAGAGTTAATAAAATATTTAATAATATTGAGTATCTAGATCTAGTTAGCCAAGGTATAAAGAAGTTTAACATAAAAAGAGGATGTGCTCACTAGATTATATCAAAGACTGTATGTATATTAATTGATTACAAAGAAAACTTTGTATGGGACTTTTTAATTTACATTATCTTAATCACCTTTTTCACAAATGATTTCCCTTGTAGAAAAAGGCATTGACTTACAGACATCAGTTGCCCAAAAGCCCTGAAAAAAAAATCAAAGACTAAAAATGCTAAAGTAAAAAAAAATAAAAAAATTAAACAACACTATAACAAGATGAAAGTTGAAATTATGCAAAGTTATTTATAGTTGATGAACATACATATTAAAAAAAAATTAACAAGCTACTTAACCAATATGTGGTAATTAATGGATTTTGTTTTATACAGAAAAAGGTAGTTAAACCTTGCAGTATCTAGAGATAAGGAAATGATTTATGCGTTTCTTCCCCAATAGATAACCTTGTTATTTAAAAAGCATTTGTATATTTTGCTTGTTTATTTTCCATTTAGTGATGTTTCCCATAAAAAAGATCCTAGGAATTATCTAACATCTATCTTGTTAAAGCTTTTTTTTTTTTAATTCTTGTTTAGAACATAAGGTTCTGTGATAATAAGTGCACGCTTGCCAGTCTTGACATTAGAACATAAGGTTCTGTGATAATAAGTGCACGCTTGCCAGTCTTGACATCAATGGCAAGTGCAATAGTCTACATTGCTGCATTGACTTTGCTCTTACTTGCATATCTTCCCTATATCAGATGCAGGCAGAAAGCATGAGTAAAGTTTTAAGCTTTCTAGCTATAGAAAATATGGCATGTAGCATAGAATTGCAAGACGGGTGTGTGTGTGTGGGGGGGGGCAGCGGCTGTGTGGTAAAGCATGTGGCATTAGAACTAACTGGTCCAGGGTTTTAATCTCGGTGAAGACTGGGATTTCAAGCTTCGGGACATTTAAGACGCTCGAGTCCATCAACTCTACCTGACATTAGTAGGGCAAAGTAAAGGTGGTTGGTCATTGTGCTGGCCATGTGTCATAGAAACAGATGAGCTTTACATAATCTGCTCTACATATTGCAAGGTTTGAAAGGGTCATTTTCCTTTTTGTTTTCATGGTGCAATAGTTACAGAAAGAAGAAAGTGAAGAAATTATGGTGATTGTATACAGCAGTATCACTGGTACTAAACTGTCCTGACTCTCCAAGTCCTAAAAAAAATTAATCTTCGAAGTCTTGACCATCGAGGTCCTAAAAAAATTCATCTTCCAAGTCTTGACCGTGGGCTTATCTTTATCGTCCTAGCACTTGATCAACTAATCATTCTGCATTGTATTCAATACAGGCTTGCTGGTGTTCTTGTGTTTAGGAGGTACATTCTACTACACCAACATGAAACTTGTACATGCCATTCACCAATCTGCTGTCAGGGTGAGTTTTGAAATAGCTAAATCTAGAAGCACTTTGTCACATGGTGTAAATGTCAAGGTTGCAAGAAAAGTGTAAACAGGAAGTTGTTTTTTTATCCATCTGGCTTTGAGTTTCTACATTGATACGTAGAGGGAGATAATTAGAAACACATTTTTTATTCCATTTCCGATAGTAGAAGTTTTGGTTGGAAAAACTTTATCAGGGGAGACAAACTTATTTCAGCCCATAAGTTTCAAACTTTCTATTAAGTCTACATTTGTGAATCTATTATTGAATTTAAATTAGAAAGTGTGTTATTGACTGTTATCTTGGGGCAAAATATATAGGTCGCAGCATGGCCTGGGTAGCCACATGAAATATTGTCCTCCTCAGACTCGAAGAAAAGCCTTATTATTATTATTGTTAATATAATTATAAAGTGTGTGCTGAATCTTATCTAAACAAGGACAATACTGGATATTGTGTTATACCAGATTTAATTATAGGCCTACAATCCTATTCCACTTTAGCACACTTCAACATCAGAAATTTTTTTTTTAATAAGGTGCACAGCAAATATTATTATTGGCCTTGTTAATCTTGGTAATATTTTATTCTGTTAGGACATTTTGGGTTGGAGGGAGAGGCTTATTCCCCATTTTTGTGGGGCTTACTGTTGTATGATATGTTTGTCTATTGTTTGCATTAAAATCATAATATGGATTTAACAAAATGATGTTTTATTCTTGGTTGCAATATTGTCAATAAAAGAAATCAGTTCCATTGAAACATTATTTGATTGGAAAATATTGATTGGCAATATTTAAATTATGGTTTGCTTGTACTGCAATTTGTTAATCAAAAAATATATATGTGATTTAATTATTCCCTTGCTCAGGAGCAAAGCAGGTCATGGCTGGGACTGTTAAACCTGATGTGGCTGTGTGGCTTTCTCATGGTCAATATTGTCATTATATTTTATGTCTTTAGTGATCAGGAAATGTGGAGATTGTAAGTTGCAAACTTTTTCTTTACAAATCTAAAATTGACCATTTCTCTTTCTTCTTTAAAAAACTGAAAATTACTTTCTCTTCTCATTGTTATTGAAAAGTTAAATGCTTGACAAAATACATTATTCAACAATATGCTTATCAATTTATCTACAATCTAATATGATACATACATTTTAATTTGTAAATAGTACCTTCAGATTCTCATGTGTTTCACAATGACAGGTACTATGAAAAACAGCCGATGTTACAATAATTAATATAATCTAAACAAAGGTAGATTAAAGAAAAAATAGTAGCACTTGTCTATTTACTCCAATGTCTATGAGATAGAAAGGAAATATTATAGCCAGTAAATAACAAATGATGTTTACGGAATAGTAATTTCAATGAAAGTTTGTTTATATGCTACAAAACTCTTTTCAATCTCAGCCTTAATTCTTTCTTTTTTTATTTGTCTAGGTTATACTTCCGGATGGCTATAGTTGCAGACATATCGGTCTGGACGTTGCTGTGGTGTGTGGTACTAACAGACTACATTATCAAGTTCCTGACTGTCATCACCAAGTCTATACTCGCCATGTTCCAACCTTGTTGTAAAAACTATAGGCGAAGGGTCAGTATATTTTTTTTTTGCATGCTGTATCAAATACTCTGTGGCATTTTACGTCTCGAAAGATGATTTTTTCCCTTTGCAACTTCTTGTGTGATTAAAGAGGCCAATCCTTGATACACAGCTGCGGTTGCAGGTTGGGCATATGAAATCATCAGGTGCAGCTGCATTTTCAGCCTTCTTTCTGCTTCTGTTGTGTATGGCATCTGCAATTTGAGACCCTTCTCTTATGCTCTCTCTCCATGTGGATCTATCCAGTGCTACTTTTTCCCAGCTGCTAGTGTCGATTTTTTAAAGAGTTTGTCATTCCAGCATCATTCAGTATGTCATAGAGTTTCTCCAGAAGTGCATTATAGCTGGATATTTGTATTGAATTTTCTTTAAAGAATAGTGGTTTTAGTCTTTGAAAAGTAAATTGCCTTTTTTTTTTAAAAATTAAATTTGATTTTTTAAAATATTGTAATACAATGTAGAAGTAAAAAACTTGATCAAATTTATGTGCGTCAAAGAAATTTAATTTGTTGACTTTCGACTTCAATTTCAGGGTAAATACTATTTGTTGATAGAGAGTTTATCTCAGCTGTACCGTCAGATTGTGACCATTGTTCCCTGGTGGTATTACCTGAGTGACAACACTAGGACTAGTGTCTGGTTTGCATTCATAACAGAAGCTGTCTACCTGGGATTCAAGGTCTGTGATGATAGTCTTGAGATAAATCATTCCAAAAATAAAAATAAGATGGCAGAATTCACTTAATTTACTAGTCTTTGTTTGTTTTCTCATGTTTTGGATGTTTCTTCAGAATTGAAGATTATTATGTCCTAGATCAAAGCTGGTGGCAGGTGGTGGCAGGCACCAGACAGCCGTCCTTGACTGAGAATAAATGGCATTGCTGCTCCAATGTCTTTTTTTATTAATCCCACAACTTAGTGTTATGAAACCTTATTTCTTTTTTTTATTTAACAGTTTGAAAAACAAAATATATGTTCCAAAAACTTAAGTTAGAGGGCTGAGCGGTAAAGCGCTTGGCTTCCGTACTGGATGTCCCGGGTTCGAATCCTGGTGAAGACAGGGATTTTTATTTCGGGATTTTCGGGCGCCCTTGAGTCCACCCAGCT
>JADKLZ010011650.1:0-14441 GCA_021533235.1 Biomphalaria straminea | reverse complement strand
AGGACACATCACTTACAGAACAAAGTCACAGAGAACAAAGATGGGAAACAAAGATACATCACAAACAAAATGGGGAAGACTAAATAGTTTTTAAAGAAACTTCTTAATAAACTAATTAGCGATGTTCATTGATTCTAACTAGAACTGTTAATTGTTAACTGTTACAAATTAACTGTTAATATAATTGTAAGCTGTCCTTCTGTATGTTTGTGTTATATATACATATATAGAAATCAATCAAAAACATTGTAAGGGTCATATGTTGTGTTTGGATCCCCTGCTGGGGAATACAGTGGGAAATTCTTGTTTTTCTACTTGTATTTCATGTATACATATGTTTATAACATTAGCATTACAACAAAAGCATTAAGCGAATTGAAACATGAGTGTAATAATGTTAAATTGCAGCCAAACTCAATGTGCTCAGAAATTCAATTAATCCAGCTTTCCAGCTTCAATTCTGATTATAATTAAACAAATTAGTTACCTTCATTAAGAAATAAAACAAAAACTTCATTTATATCAAGATTTACTGATCGATATATATTACATTTGAATAGCTAGTTTCAAATATTGAAGTTAACAAAATCCAACTGGCTGACATTACATTTTAACTCTTTCTCTCCGTAATTATTTTTTCCACGTTTTGAAGAAATTCTTCATTTCGATCATTACTATTTTAGTACCCCTGTTATGATCGGACTTCAAGAGTTTTGTTGTTTGTTATTAGAAAATGTTGTATTTGGTTTATAAGTCAACGTCAAGTTAAAAAAAAACAACATTTATTTAATTTGATGAGGTCAAAATCAACGATGGTATCGTCGATTAGGAGAGAAAGAGTTAAAACTATTTAAAATAAGGATTTGTACATATTAATACATGGAAGATCTCAAATTGTATGATACAAAAAAATGAAAGAAATCTGTGGCAATAGCCCAGACAGAGCTCTACAAATCATTACCGTCAGTATTTCTTTTAAAATCAGACTCACTTTATTGTATAGTATAGATGAAGTGAAACAAGGAAAATGATTCGATCTAATGAGTTCTATGTTTGGTTATATTCAAGTGAAATCTTGGAAATAAATACAATGTCAAATAGATGAAGACTTTTATTTACTTTGTTTTTTACTTGCACACAATCACTAGCTCAATCAATCATTCACTCCTAATACCCTCTCAATCAATCATTCACTTCTTATAGCCTCTCAATCAATCATTCACTCCTAATAGCCTCTCAATCAATCACTCACTTTCACTTACCCACCCGATCAATCAATCTTTCCCCACTCACCTGCTCAATTAATCACCCACTCCTGATTATCAATCACTCACTTCCACTTCCAATTTATAATAATTCGCCCAAGATGTTTTACAAAGGTTGTGCTCAATCTGTAAACTGTCTGGTCAAAAGTTTGTACACGTTATTTCTCCAACAATCTCGGATCAGGTTGAAAATTTGCACAATAATTTCTTTTACTTGATAACACAAGAATCAATTAATTAACTATTTTTTGTTATCTCAAACAAGGGAAAGAAATAGTATCTGACTGAAGTTGAATTAGTCGTCCACTTTACAAATCGTCGCTCAAAATTGAAACAAGCAATATATAACAATACAATGTTCTCTAGTCATAAGTACCTCATCAACAGTATGGTTAGCAGGTCGGCACGAGAAGGCGTGTTGTTATTGGTCTAGATACATTACATATTTGATTACACATGACTGATCCAAACTAATTGATACAATAACACTTAGTATATGCTTTGTTTGTTTGTTGTTTACTTTAATTTTTTTATGTTTTTTCCTTGTTTAGCCTACATAGCTATCTACTCGTCTGTCAGTCTGATCAAAAGTTTTTATACGTTATTTCTCCCGCACCCTATCACGGATCAAGCTGATATAAGTTAAATTAATCCCCTTGAGGAGGTTAAACCCTGAGTTCTAACTCACGTCGTACAACTTTTTGTATGCATTTAAAAAGCGATCACGGTAACATTCACACAGATAACCTCCTTCTTCCACCCCCTTTATCAACTGGTGCAGACAAGTCATAGGATCATAGTGCACTGAGAACGCTAGAGCGTGAAATAGCGCTAAACAAAACAATATTTCTAATCGCAGTTATTGGTCTAGATCTAATAGAAATTTAATGCAATGTCTGCTCCAAACTAATTGCTACAATTACACTTTACACCTTTGTTTTGTTTTGTTTTGTTTTTTAGTTGTTTTTTTTCTTGTAAGAGAATCGTCTTTTGATGATTGATTCTCTTCCATATTTATGTATTTATTCATGCTTACTTATTCATTTATTTGAAATGATACACACCCGATTCGAAACAAAAAGATATGAAATCAATGGCAGTCATTACAAATGGAAAATGCAGATTGATATGGAAATATATACAATTATAGAGATCATTACAAGTGAATGGAATGTACCTGAGATGTAATTGATTACAAGTTATTACCCACCAAGAAATATAATTCCTTAGTAAAGTTCATATGCGTTGAAACACATCAGAACATAATAATTGAATGTCTATAACTCTGTTAACAAAGAGAATGTAGACTCAATAAAACAAACTTGATAATGAAAAAGTAAGAACAAAATGCAGCAAATCATGAACTGTTATTCTCTCCCTCCTGTAATGACAAGATTGAGTCAACAACCAACAAATGCACACTCTGATCCCTGATGTAATCTTGCCCACACCATGAGATCCAAAACATTTTGGCCACGCATCGTTTTCAACACAAGCTCGGGCATGACAGTCTCTGTTTACATGTGTCCGGTCTTTGGGATGTTTCTAATTACGTCATCCAGAGCGTGGCATTAAGAAAAATTTGAGAATGGAACGCATTTCCTTACGGACAATAAAGATTATTATTATTATGTTTGAAAAGAACGAGTATTCTTTCTCTGGCGGAGCCAGTGTCGAGTTTCGTTAAAAGGAGACAAAATTCATCGTATTCCCTTTATCAGTTTCCACTGAGGAATTTTCTGGTGATGTGGCAGGTCTGCAGCAGTACCGCCCTCTGACAGGCAACGAGAGTGTTCCTAGGAATGCCCAGAGCATAGAAGGTATCTGTGAGGTCAGTTGTTATTATCCCCTCGGTTGATATGACAATGGGGTATATTGTTATTTTAGATAACTTCCATAAACGCTTAATCTCCAAGCCTAGGTTCACATACTTTCGCTGTTTTTCCAGCTCAGTTTTTCTTAAGTTATGAGATAGTGGTACGGCAATGTCAATCATGACAGCGGCTTTTTCTTCTTTATCGATAAGCAACAGATCAGGGCGATTAAAATCTACCGTTTTGTCGGTCAAAATAGGCCTATCCCAGTACAGCAGGTGATCAGTAGACTCGAGAACCTCTTGTGGTGAGTATTTGTAATAAGGAGGAGTATCCTTCCCGATCAAATTGTGCGTCAAAGCCAAGTGCTGGTGTATTAACTTTGCAACTTGGTTATGGCGACCTAGGTAGGCAGATTCCGATAGGGCAGGACATCCTGCCATAATGTGTTCAATCGACTCACCCGCATTTCCACATTTTCGGCATTTGTCGACAACATTGAGTTTTAGAATATGCTTTTCGTAATTTTTTGTCCTAATTACTCTGTCTTGTATAGCTGTAACTTACGATTTAAAAAATACGCTAGCTGTGTATAATATCGTTTAATTCATATTTGTACCGTATTATACATTCGCTTTTTATTTTGTTATACTCCCGATTGAGGAATTACAGCATAAGTTAACAATTTCTGAAACCAATTTTACGTTTAAAAAAATTGCTATTGTCTATTTACATCACAACATTTCACCACGGATGTAGGATTATAGGTCTACTTATGAAATGTATTTAACTGTTTACACTCGTGCGTAATGCTCCCTAACAATGAAACTATCTTACTAGTTGTTATCCTTGTGACTGCAGTCAAATTACAGTCAGTCAGCATCGACTTGTGATTATACTTCTTAGCAGTGGCGTAACTAGGGTGGGTGTCACCCGGTGCGGTAAGATCAGGGTGTCATCCCCCCCCCCCCAGCGTTTCACTTATTCTTCCCAATAAAAAAAAACTCTCGTTGTTTAGTTGTTTTTTTTTTTGCGCCATAATAAAGTTCGTTGATTGCTGTTACACAACTTTAAATGAGAGTTGATTATATTTTTTTCTCTGACATATTATTGTTAATTATTACATACATTAACATTTCTACGATTGAAAATTAGAAACAAATTAAACATCAACTGAGCATGCTTTTTTTAAGTACACTTTAAACAGCTCTTAATGGAAACTTTTGAACATTATAGTCATATATAGTGATAGTTTTCTGGCGACATCTAATGAAAAAATGCAACTTTATGAAAAGTATATTGATAGGTACTTGAAAAGAATTTTTGTTTTAACATTTAAAACTTTACAATAACTTTGGAAAATAACATTTTAATTTCCTTTTCAGGATTTCAAATTTGAAAAACTTATAAATATCCTTAAACCCGATATATTTTGCGACTTCGTTTTCAATGGGAAATTCGTTTTTCAAAAGTTATTAATAGTTGTTAATTAACTGTCAAATTTTGAAGCTAAAGTCTGGCTGCCAAAATGTTCCAAATTTGAAAGCCTGATAAATGTTCTTCAGTCTTCTCGTGAGTTTCTTATGAAAGAATATCTTGCTGTTGATTTCTTTCCCCATTAAGAAAAAAGTTTATTCAACCACTCTTAAGCTTTATGATCTTGCTTCTTTCACAAGTGGTATTTTTTTTAATGTTTTTTTTTGTTTTGGAAAAGTGCATTTTTTCCACTCGGGTGTCACACCCTATCGGGTGACACCCTGTGCGGACCGCACCCCTCACATCCCCCTATTGACGCCACTGCTTCTTAGTTTCCTCAAAACAGTACTTTTTCAAATATGTAGTTGTACCTAAATAATGTGAAAGTTTAGTAGCAAAGTTTTTTTAAGAGTGGAAATACAGCATCCGGCATCCATTAAACTCCCACGAAAGAAATGACTGGGACTTATATTTCAGGTCATAACTTGCTAGAGGCCATGTCCTCAGGAGCTGAATTAGCTTCTGTGCTAATTGCTTAACTGATGGTACTGAAAACTGTGTACAGAGGTAGACCACATCCTTTTCTGATTAAAGTTTATGGTTGGGATATTCTTTATTTAAAATGTAAAAAAAAAATGTTTTACTCTGTCGAAGATCGAGCTCCATCAGTTGTTACACTTGCCACTTGAAACTGTGTGTAATGAAGTATAGCCAATAAGAATCTTCGTTTACTTGAAACTTTTTTTTAATTAGACAGTTTCAATAATTTATAGAGAACATCTAGAAATATTTTAATATATTTACATTGGTTTATGTGTGTGCTTAGGGACATCTAATTTCGGTTGGTATCCGCGGGCCGCATAAAATAGTCCGGCGAGCCGCATATGGCCCGCGGGCAGTAATTTGCCTACCCCTAAACTATATCATTGAGTTTTTCTTGTCAAAGAAATATTCTACTTAAAAGTACATTTCTTTGACCTCTGCACATGTTTTTGTGTTTTTTATTCCTTGACCTAGTTTTGGTGACAAATAAAATGATTGTTGTAATGGTCCAGCATTTAAGCTCGAGCATATTTTGACATTTGCTATCAATCAAATATTTACACGGCTCTAAATGTTCATACTTAGCAAGATACACTTACCGTGCTCTATTATGTATAAAGTTATTGTTGCTAGGAATTAAAGGATCTACGTATTTCAACATTCAAGATGCTGTAACTGGAGCATAGTGTTCGTATGTTTTAAGAAACTCTTGATCTTTATCTTCAAGATTAAAAAGCAAGTCTTCGCTAATCATTGTTGTTTATTATGGCCATAAGTATTGACCAATGCGGCTGTTCATAACATGAGGCCAAACGGATAACTCAACTTTTTTTTAGACTGTGCAACATTTTTAGATAAAATTATTTTCTGTCATTTTCAGTACTTTTTTAAAACTCAATTGTGGTTTGAAAATGTTCTTTTAAGTTTCCAATATTCAGGAACATAAAGTGAATAATATGGCTATCTTTGGACATTGTACTTATCCCTAATAAATTATTTTAGCGTAAAAAAAATTAAAAGCATAAGGGTGTATAAATAAAAAAATCAAGTTCCAAGAGTTTACATGTGTGCTGGTTAATGATACTGGTCTGTAGTTTCCTGGGTCAGATTGCTCTCCTTTTTTAAATAGGGTGTGTGTGTGTGATGTTAGCTTCTTTCCAGTCCCTTTGTACTCTGCCTTGGTTATTTTGAACATTGGTGCTAGCCTATTGCTGAGTTCTTTGAGTAATCTAGCTGAAGTACCATAAGGTCCAGATGCTTTATTTGGTTTAATGTTAGCTAATAGTTTTTGGATCCCCGTTTCTTATACTTCTATTTCTCCTATGTTGTCTACTTGGTTCCAATTAAGTAGGCCTAATATGTCTTTGTCTCCTGAGGCTGAGAATGCTGATGCAAAGTATTTATTTAGGATGTTAGCTTTAGATTCATTATCATTATGTGTTAAGTTATCTTCTCCTTTTAATGGTGCTACTCCTGTTGTTCCCATTTTCTTTGACTTAATGTATGACGATAGCTTATTGTTGTTATCCTTAGCTATTACATTGTTTATGTATTCACTCTGCAGCTGTCTGCTTACTTTTTGGTGTTTAATTTTAATATACTTTTTATAGAATATTTCTGCCTTAGTTTCTTTAAATTTTCTATATAGATTTCCCTTCTGTTTAAAAAGCTTCTTTAATCTTTTATTTATTTTGTTTCATGTGTTCTTTGTTGGTATATGATTTTCTAAAATGTTTTTAAGATACTTTTTAATGAAATTCCAGAGGTCATGAACTGGTTGGTTAATGTCTTTTTCTGATAAGAATGTTTGTTGAAAGTTTAATGCAGCTTCATTTATAGCTCCTCCTTCGTGTTCGAAGATGAGCACATTTCTCATTTCCTATGGACTCGAAGATGGCTGTTAAGTCCAATCCTCGCTTTAAAAAGCCGGCCATATATGTGACATGGGTGAGTTTTCTCAGTTGCAGATGGGCCTGCTTCTTCTCTCTGCTTTCTGTTGTTTCGGCGCTCTTTCACACTGGCCACTCTTCTTGCTTCAAATCTTGAGACTCCGAGACTCACAGCTTCTCGCCAAGCGGAGCAATCTAGAGCTAGTGCTTTCCAGCCATGAATGTCGATACCGCATTCTTTGAAGGAGCTCTAGAAAGTGTCTTTGTAGCGCTTGTATTGGCCGCCTTAGGAGCGCTTTCCTGCACACAACTCTCTGTACAGAAGTCGCTTGGGAAGGCGCCCATCGGACTTGGGACCTTTTTACTGTCGCATTAATACTGTGCATGTTGGAAAACTTTAAAATTTCTGTGTCTGGTATGTGGTTGGACCAACGCACCTTACGGATCTCCTTAGACAGCGTACATACATACCAACATGGCTTTAAAAAATACAGATCACGTGAAACACAACTAATAGGACTAATTGATGATTTTTCAAAAGGTTTAGATAATAGTGAACAGATAGATGCTATCTTACTAGATTTTTCCAAAGCTTTTGACAGAGTTCACCACCATAGTTTGCTTTTAAAATTAAAATATTTTGGTATTGATGGTCCATTGCATCAGTGGATTAAAGATTTTCTGATAGGGAGAGAACAAACTGTAATAATAAATGGCTCTAAATCAACACCAATAACAATAAACTCAGGTGTACCTCAAGGAACATTCTTAGGTCCACTACTATTTCTAATTTACATAAACGATTTACCAAACTGCATTAGTTCAGGAACAAAAGTCAAAATAAAACAAATTAATTCCACTTATCTTATTCATGGTAAACCAGTAACACAGACTAAAAACGAAAGTACTTAGATGTTATAATAATTGAAAAACTATCATGGAATTCCCATATTGATGAAACTATCAAAAATCAAACAAAGCATTAGGGTTTATTAAAAGAAATTTCTATAAATCAAATAAGAACATAAAACTAAAATGCTATTTAACGTTCGTTAGGCCAATAATAGAAGATGCATCCTCTGTTTGGGACCCCTCAACTCAAGAAAACATTAAGAAACTGGAACAGACACAAAATAGAGCAGTGAGATTCATAACAAACGAATATTCACATTTGACTAGAGTAACACCTTTAGTAGAATCACTAAATTTAGAAAGCCTTCAGGATAGAAGACTCAAAAGTAAAGTAGCAATTATACAAAAAACACTGAACCATAATCTTCAAATACAAAACCAAAACTTAATAAAATACTCAGAAAGACACAAAGATAATGGCATATACCGCGTCCCATATGCTAGGACCTGTTACTTGTTACGTATCCATTAGTCTGGTGGACTGTTGGGGCACCAAGCAAGACTTGTAGACCATCTTTCTCCATTCCTCTCTATCCTTTGCCCTGTTTAAAACCTCTTTCAATTGTAGGCCTGTCCATTCTTTGGTGTTGTCTTCCCACCGCTTTCTCTGTCTGCCTCTTCTTCTTTTTCCTGGTACTTTTCCCTGGAGGAAGGTCTTTGCGAGTCCCGAAGATCTTGTTACATGGCCATACATTTTAAGCTTTCGTTTCTTCACAGTAGTTAGCAGGTCATCATGGGGTCCGATCGCTGCAGTAACCCTTTCTCTAATATCTTGATTTTTGATGCAGTCTTTAAATGTGATGCCTATGATCCTTCTGTAGCATCTCAATTCCTTGCTAGGATCCTCCTCTCTAGCACTGCAGTCAGCGTCCAAGACTCACAAGCATATAAAAATGTGATCATGACCAGGGAGCGCATCAGTCTGATTTTGATGCCGAGGGCTAAGCCAAAGGCTATGCTATGCTCAGAAAGACACGAAAAAATGGCACATTCCTCGTCCCATATGCTAGGACAAATTTGTACAAAAGCTCCTTCTACCCTAGTGCTATTAGAGCATGGAATGGATTGCCTGAGCTAGCCAGGAAAACCAGTGACTTGGCAGAATTTGAGTCATTGGTTGATATGCATGACTGAATGCATGACGCGTAGGACGTAATCATCTTCTTTTTTGAAGTAACGTCTGTATTGTATAAGATAAGATAAGAAGATAAGACAAATTTGTACAAATGCTTTTTCTTCCCTAGTGCTATTAGAGCATGGAATGGGTTGCCTGAGCTAGCCAGGAAAACCAGTGACTTGGCAGAATTTAAGTCATTGGTTAATATGCATGACGCGTAGAACGTAATCATCTTCTTTTGTCTGTATTATATAAGATAAGATGGAAGGAGATTAGCTTTTTGGTGTGGCGGGAGTATAGGGTCCAGAACTCTGACGGGAGAACTACAGCACTGTAGACTTTCAGTTTTGTGGATAAACTGAGTCCTCTCCGTTGCCACACTTGTTCTTTGAGTCTGCCAAAAGCAGCACTGGCACGAGCATTTCGGAAGTCAACCTCGTCATCTAGGTTGGCGCTTGCTGATATGGTGCTTCCCAGATAGACACATTTTTTTTTACATTTGCTAATTTCTGGCCATTTATGAGAATGTCTGGTTCTGTGACAGCTTTATTTGGAGGAGGTGGATGCAGCACTTCTGTCTTTTTTACATTAATGGTGAGTCCAAAATTTGTGCAGGCATTAGTGAAGAGGGACAGGCTCTTTTGAAGGTCTTCTTCGTTTGCAGCGCTTAGGGCACAGTCATCTGCGAATAGCAGGTCTCTGATGCAGTCGAAGTTTACCTTGGTCCTCGCCTTGAGTCTCTAAGCATTAAATAAGCTGCATCGGTGCGATACCGTATGCCAACGCCAATGCTTTCTCTGCGAAAGGCATCTTTCAGCATGGCGGTGAACATTATGCTGAAAAGTGTTGGAGCCAGCACACATCCCTGCTTCACGCCATTTGAGACAGGAAAAGGCTTGGAGTAATCTCCGTTGTCTTTAACTCTTGCTTGCATGTTATCATGGAATTGGTGCACCATTGTAATGAATTGATTCGGGCAGCCGAATACGGACACATTGCCAAAGGCCTTCACGACTGACATTGTCAAAACCTTTAGTCAGATCTATGAAAGCAGTATAGAGATTTTAATTTTGTTCTCTACATTTCTCTTGGAGTTGGCGGACTGCAAAGATCATGTCAACCGTGCCTCTTCCCTGCCTAAAGCCGCATTGACTTTCCGGAAGTAGGCCAGTTTATAGGTGGTGTTGAAGATTTCTGTTAGTTTAGATGTCATCTCTGAACTGCCAATTGAATATATTTCAGCAGGGATGGATCTAGCCCCGGTGCCTTACCCGTTGAGAGGTTAGATATGGCTGCCGTTACTTCATTGAGCTGGGGAGGGTCAGCGAGTGAATGGTTTATTGGAACTTGTTCCAGGCGTGCAATGGCTTAGGCACTAATGCTTGATGGACAGTTAAGGACAGTACTGAATTCAAAGTGTTCAGCCCAGCGAACAAGTATATCCTCCTTGTCTTTGAGGAGTTTGTTTCCATCAGTACTGAGTATGGGGGATGCGCCAGTTTGCTGAGGGCCATAAAGAGCTTTTATTGACTTGAAAAACATTTTTGCATTTTTACTGTCAGCATAAGACTGGATTTATTCTGCTTTTTTTGTTATACCATGACTCCTTCATGTGTCTCAGGTTTCGCTGGACCTCTCTTTTGGCAATAGTGTAGCGTTCTCTGATTTGGGGGCAATCTGGATTACATAGAAAGGCCTTAAAGCAATGTTGCCTTTGTGTTAGCAGCTGTTCAATTTGCACATTGTTTTCGTCAAACCAATCTTGGTGTTTGCGTTTTGGCTGACCGAGGACGCTGCTAGTCAGAGAGTACACTGAATCCCTTAATTTATTCCAGCTGTTTTCCATATCGTTGGTTTTTAGATTTTATATTGGCTACTGCTTTTATCTGACAGTGTATTTTAATGATATCATTGTCCCACAGACCAAGGATAATATCATAATCTACTACTAATCCGGGTCAGTTGGTTAAGAAGAGATCTAATGTGTTGTTTAATCTAGTTTTTTTTTTAACAATTTCATCCAAACTTAGGCTGTGTAAAGTTTCTATTAAAAGCTCATTTATGTCCTTAATATTTTAATGTTTAATCTATGGTGAGTATTTTCCAATTTACATTAGGTTAGTTAAAGTCACCCATAATCCAAAAAAAAAAATGCATTTTTTTTTACGTATAGTTAACTGATTGCATAGTTTTGCATATACTCTAAACTGGAATTCAGTGGTCTGTAAATACTGCCTATTATTAGGGATCTTGAGGTGGTGTACATTTTATGAAATCTTGATTCCATATATTTTGAGTTAGGTAAGGTTATTTCTTCAGCTATAAGATTTTTTAATATAGCTAAATTAACTCCCCCATAATTATATGCCCTGTCTTTTCTAAAAATTTCATAATCTCTATTGAAAATTTCTACATTATAAATTTCAGGATGTAGCCAAGTTTCCTGCCATCTACAACGCATTACATTTCTCATGGAGGGAAGATTACAAGTCAAAATAAATAAACTTAAGAATGGTTGAGGCATATAATTGATACTAAACTGTGAGAGACATGCGAGGCTGCAATTTTTTTTTTTTTAGAAGTAGCATTTTGGAAAAAAAAAAGCATTTTACCACTTGGGTGTTAACCCCTGCTTGATGTCAACCGGTGCGGCCCGCACCCCCTAGTGACACCACTGCTGTCTCCATCAATATCGATGAAAGCCTTGCTATCACATGCTTTTAAAATTGTCATATAGCTATGCAACATGAATAAGATGAATAATAAGAAATAGAAAAATAAATAAATGCGCGTCATCATGATAAGATTTCAACTATTTGTTATTTAATTGTAGGCTTACGTAGAAATTTATAGGTCTATTTGAAAAAAAAAATCACCTGTGATTAAACATAAAGCTTTGGGCGGCTTTGGCAATACCTATATATCAGATATATAGGCCCTACATTGATATTACGATTAACAAAAGCACAAAGACTTTCTTTAGTAAGACTGAAAATAATATATATCTATAGATCTAGATCTATATATAGATTCTATCTATGTTTAGGGTCGCCGCATAGAAGTGAATCGAAAAAAACAATGGGGGGGGGGGGGCGTTGCGAGCAACAAAGGTTGAGAACCACTGCACTGTGGCCTAATATAAAATGCTTTCGGCATGAAAATGTCTGATCTAGGTCCACGAAAATTTTGTTACAGGTTGCCGAAAGTCGTAAGTAGATCTAGATAACTGAAAAGATGACTTGATAGAATATTAAAATGACCTGAAACTTAAAATTGATCTAGACTCTAGATCTAAAATCTAAATCTAGTCCTAGTAGATCTAGACTCTATGTGACAGCGAGTCGGAGTCAGTAGTGACTAAGTTAGTAAGTGAGTAGACTCTATGTGACTCACTCAGTCACTGACTGTCACTGTGACACTGTCTAACTACTAATCTATTAATTATTTAAGTATACCATCATTTACTGATATTTAGAGACTATGTCTATATCTAGATCTATCTAGATCTAGTATTTTTCTATTATAATATAGCAATCTACTAATCTAGATCTAGAAAATAGATTTAGAATTTAGATTCTAATGATTCTAATCATATTCATAGTAATCATACTAGTCTAATCATCTAATTGTCTAATGCCTTGGTCCATGGACATGTCATGGTCATGATACTTGAACTTGATACATACAGCTAGATTACAACAAACGTAACAATGTGACTGAGACAGGTATTTAAGTATAAGTATATAAGTTATAATAAGTGATTCCCAAACATTTGTTTGATTTTTTTTTACGCATGATTATGATCATGAGTCCCTTTAACGTCAATTAAAATTAGACTTACATTTACATCATAGATCTAGATCTTTAAGAGTCAAAATATGTATTTTTTTTTTGTCATTTTTTGACATGCCATCCCACTAGAATCTATCTAATATAAAAACATTTTCAATTTTGTTTTGTTTTAACTTCTATCTCAGGATTATTATAAATAGAATACATATAAATTAGTATAAATTAACACATAATCATGCATTTGTGTTACAAATTTCAATCAAATATCTCTATATCTATTGGCTTAAAAGTTATAAACATTTTTATGTGCAAAAATGTATACTGTTTCTATCGTTTTTCAACATCTATCTCCACATTAAAAACTTAAAATTTAAAAGTGTTATAGATATATATCTATATAGATATGGCTGGTTAAAAATGTTAATAATTATCAGAACATAATTGTGCATATCTGTTGAAAATTTCATTATGTTTAAAAGCATTAAAAAGTTTTACTGTACCAATTCCTACTTTCGGTCACAAATTTATTTATTTTTTTTAATAGACAAATTTTCCAACACTAACATGATCATAACTTTATATTCTAATTAACTTTGAAGCATTAATGAGGTATCAATGAACTCTATTCAAAAAGATCTAACTATACTACTTTCAGTTAGATTCATTAAATTTGAATTTTTTATCGATGTACCTTATCTAGAGTAGTATTACAAAATCTGAACACCCCCAATAAAACACAGTTATATATATTTAATTTTTTTTTAAAGATCTAAACATTTAACATGTCTTCAACTCTGAAGAAACATAAAAAACATTTTTGTACATTCATTTTTCTCTTGAAAAACAAACCAACTTGTGTATTTCAATCAATCTATTTAACTTGTTTATTTTTCTGTTTTGAAGAGACCAATGAAATCAGAAATAGACACGGCAAATATCTATCTTAAAAACACTAAATCATATTCATGTCTTATTCTTAGTTTGTTTTTCTAGAGAAAAATAAATGTACAAAAATGTTTCTTTTTAAATAGTTTTACATGTTTTGGATGTTCCTTCAGAGTTGAAGATAATTTACTTCCTAGTCCAAACCTCCTGCATAATGACAGGGGATGGCATTGGGCAGGATTTGAACCCGGACCATCGAAAGATCAGAACGACAGTCAAGCATGCAAACAGCACGAACAAGCAGCCATTAAATTAAGGTTAATCTTAAATTAGACGGTAAAAAATATCTGCTTTTACCTCCAATAGATACCTCAGTGTGGTGTCATTTTAACTCTAGATACCTCAGGATGATGTCACTTTAGCTCATGTACCTCGTTGTGATATCACTTTAACTCTTAGATACCTTAAGATGATGTCACTTTTACTCTAGATATCTCAGCCTTTACTGAAGAAAATCACCAGAGAAGAAAATAGCTTGCCCAGTGTGCAGCAGATGATTTCCGGCCCTCAAGCCACATGCGAACAGAAAAAAAATAGTGCAAAGCCCTCAGCCTACTGAATAATTTAAGTGGTCATCATACTTTCACAATGGATGAAATATATATGTAACTATATGTAATGTTACATTGACTAGATACCTGAGGATGATGTGACTTTGACTCTAGATACCTGAGGATGATATAACTTT
>JADKLZ010011647.1:0-17290 GCA_021533235.1 Biomphalaria straminea | reverse complement strand
TTTTAACCACTACAGTAGCCCTGAGCTCAGTACAAATAGACATAATTGTAACCACTACAGTAGCCCTGAGCTCAGTACAAATAGACATTTTTACAAATTTAAGATAACAATGTGAAAATGAAGTTTGACTGTTTCAGGCTGATGGGAAAGGAGTGTACAACACAAGTCTCTCACAAGAATATTTCTTAGCAATGTCTGCCTTCCAGCTGACCCAGCAACAGCTCAAAGACTATGTTTTAGGAACTTTAGACTCTATTTTTGAAAGTGATGAGATCAAAGAAGAACTTAGAACTGAATTTACAGAGTTGATGAACACTTTACCTTCAGTGTAAATCTTGAGCTTTAATAGAATGAGTTCATTTGACATTTGTTGATAAACTTTACATGTAAAGTAGATTAAAATGTTGACACATTTGATGTAATTTTTGGGCATTGTATTTGTTGTTATTTTCATTAAAGATTTTGTGTTATTTATAGCATGAGGAGGGGATGTATTTTGACTAGTCACTTCCAATTTGTCCTTCGCATTTGATATTTATGTAAACAGATTTTCTATCTGTATATTTGAAATCCCCCAATTCTTTCAAATCATATTGGACAGCTGCCTGGTTATTTAGTTTGTGCTCTGTTGTTTGAACCCTGCCCACTATCATCCCCTGTTGGTGGTTTGGGCTAGGATGAAATAATGTTCACTTCTGAAGGACTATCTGTAACATGGACAACAAAATGATCTCAAATGACTATAATATGCTCAATGATTTTCAGCTGAAATGTATCTAAGAATTATTTCATTGTTGCTATTTTACATAAACACCATTTTTGAAACAATATTTTAGAATCTTTTATTTTATAGACTAAGTACAGAACTAAGAGTACATGCAATTCTGAAGCATTTATGTTTAAAATTTTTGGATAATGTTACTTGTGTTTTCAGGTGCAAAAGATACTTACGATGATACAAAAATAGTTTTTTTAAACTAAGTATGTATGTAGGAATAAACATATCTTAAAACAGGTAGTTGTTAGTCTTTATCTATATTATCTTAACAATTGTAACAAGCATTTGTTTTACTGTTACAAGGATGAGATTTTCACTAGGGTAACATGCATTTGTTCTCATTAAAATTTCTATAACTCCCTTTCCTAACTGATGTTTTGTGAATATGATTATTTTCATTTGTATTATGTAATTAGATATTATTGGACACATTATGCAGTGCATTTTTTGCAAGGCTGAACAGAATTAGTTAAGGGTATGTGATGTCTAACAGAATTATCATTTTGAAACTTCTGTAGCAATTCTGTTTGTTCTTCACAAAGCAAGAAAATACATGTTCAAAGATCTTGCTGTGTCAAGAGTTTTATTTTGTATGCATCTCAAAATTTCATAACCACCTGCTTCCACTTAAAGCTATTCAGAGCACCTATGGACAGAAATAGTATTTAAAAATAACTCTTAGCAATTGAAGTAGAATCAACTTACATTAATACAAGTAAATATTATTTGAATATAAACAGACAGAATTTAAAAGATTTTGTTTTGATGTAGTTATTTATTTAGTCTTTCAAGTTTCATCTATAAACATAAACATTTTTTTTAAATAAAACATTTCTTAATATGAGACATCACTTAATGGCAACAATTGACATGAAAGAAAAATGAAATCAGGTTAAAGGGACTTTCACAAACTCACCTAGCAGTCTTATTTGTTTAATTAGCAAAGTCTAAGTCTTATTTGTATCTATTCAGAATGTAAAAATCATTAGGATTTAAGAAAACCTGATAATTTAACCTTGATGCAATGTACAATGAATAATGAACACAACTATGTTAACAACACTTTACAAGAATTTCAACTTTGTGTAGTCATCACTAGATCAACTTTTGTTCAACTTCTTTCAACTTCCTCTAATGAACATTTCATGTATGTATCCATTGACTTGAGATCTGATAAGACATTCTGTACCATCTCTGTTATTACGTAAGGCCAAATCTTTAATAACTCTGTCCTTTTCCTTTCATTGAATAAAGATTCCTTGGAGATTTCACTCACAAAATTGTGAGCAAACTTTTTCTTGGCCTCTAATTCCTGAATTAAAAAAGAAACATTTAAAACCTTAAGATACAATAAAGGTTACATTAGTGTGGTGTTGTTTCAAATCAGACAATATAGGATATTTGAGATCTGTGATTAATAATTAAAATTCCTATAACTATAATCATATAGTTTTAGTTACAAATATTTTGAGAAAAGAAAAAAAAAACATTATTTTTTTTTTTTTGCTTTTAAAGACTGAATAAACATGCCTGAGAAATATTAATTTTATATAAACCTTTATTTTCATTCAATAAGGATCTTCAAACTCAATAGTATATGTCCATCAAAAGGTGTCCAGTAGAGCTATTTTAATCTCACGACCAATTTATGTTTCAACTTAGACTCAGAACTCTGTTGTATTAATCCTCGTCATTTTACAGTATGTTCTGATTTTATTTTTTTTATATAGCGCTACTTTCATGCTTATAGCATGCTCAGAGCGCTTTTGGTCCAATCTCATTTGTGGACCATTTGTGGGTATCTAGGAGTTGGTTTTCCGTGCTGCTTTTGGGCATTCAGTAAACACAACTCGAGTCGGGTGTCGAACCTCGAGCCCCCTTCTAGGTAGCCAAGCCAGACCAAGTTCAAGTCGCACTTAGCCTCTCGACCACGCTTCCCACAAAGTTATTGTTACCTGTTTAGCATCTGTTACTGTGTATACTAATCCAGCTCTACCAATCATTTCCATCTGACTCTTGTCCATGTTTCCTTTTCCTGTTTCATTCCCTTTTTTATTCTCAGATGCAATCTTTCTTTGGACCTCTGCTGTCAGGACATGAAGACGATATTGTGGCAAGTTTGAGGCCATTTGAGAGAGTAGGCCAAATAGTTTTTCTGCATTGACAATATCAGCAGAGGAAACCTGAAACAAAATGTAGGAGAGAAAGATGTCACACATAGTTTTATCATTGCTACCCAGAGTGGCTAACAAAGCAGCACAATTTAAGGTACCCAGACTACCCCCAATTTACCTCAATGTCATTGATTTTTTTAAGTGCAAACTGAGCCAATCTGAAGACAGTGTACATTCTCCATAATGTAAACTTGGTCACAGGGTTTCCGTCCAAGTCAATGGTCAGCTGATCAAGTCTGCGGACCAATGAGAGAGCATTGATTTGCTGCAGGCTGTGAATGTTGGTCGAGCAGAACACTAATGACTAGATTTTTTTAAAAATACAATTGGAACAAGTCATTGAAGAAATCCACAGAAATCAAATTATACTTTTAATAAAACTTAATATTAAACATATTAAAACAATGTGGACAAAAGAAGCAAAAAAATTTAATAAGCTTTACAGCTTTAATCTTATTGGTTTCCGGTCATTTCATCCCTGGTCACTTAATCCCCAGTTATTTCAACTTTGATCACTTCATCCCCAGTCATTTCATCCCCTGATCAAATAAATAATTGTAAAAAGTAGGAAATTTACAATATTTCATATAGATTGTATATATATATATATATATATATATATATATGACAAAAAGTATGACAGTAAACAAAAATAGAATTTAATGTCTAATGTAAAACTTGTTATATCGAGGTTAAAAATGACAAGCCCGAAAAGGGACTGATATAGTGAAGGATGGTCGTCTGGAGATAAGTTAAGCAAAAGATTCTCACTGCTTTTACCACATGCAAAGATCAATTTTGGGTTGTTTTGATTTCAATGTTAATCTTATTTCTCTTCTATAACCTGGCTAACTCTGATTAGCACTTATTGTGGGGGATTATGTTCCATAAGTTTCTGTAACATTAAAATTTTATTATCAACTTTTGTTCCACAAACTGAATTTGAATAGATAATGCTATATGATTAGGATAACAGACCACAATTACATCTAGGAAGATGTAACAAAGTTCTGTCATTTTACATGGGCAATCCTTAAAATTCTGTCATTTTACATCCATGGGCAATCCATAAACACAATGAAAATAAAAAGTTTGAATGAATAAAAACAACACAATAATATTTTGTTTCTCTTCACCTGTGTGGCTGGGAAACGAACTCGTATTTTAGGCAAATATTTGACAATAGCATCAAAATCAATGAATTTGAAGACTATTGTGTTGACTGCACCAGCTGCCTGATAGCCCCAGTTTCTGTCAAAGGCATCCAATGATTGAATCCCATACAACGATAGAGTGTCACCTTCTATTTGCTCCAGCATATTCAATCCTTCGTCTATTATTGTATTCTGATTTCTATTTGAAAAGAAATTTCAAAGACAAAAATGTGTTAATTTCAAAGACAATTATTAAGTTTAAACTATGAAGTAATGGAAGTAAAAAATGTAAAATGAGGTGACTAAGGTAAAAATGTAAAATGAGGTGACTAAGGTAAAAATGTAAAATGAGGTGACTAAGGTAAAAATGTAAAATGAGGTGACTAAGGTAAAAATGTAAAATGAGGTGACTAAGGTAAAAATGCCAGCACTAACGAGTTGGATTCTTTGTTGGGATCTCTTGGCTGGAACCTCTTTACATGTGTATTTCTGGAGCTCTCTTGTGTTGCTTCAAACAGATTACTATGGGCACTTCCTGGCCTGCTGCCCATTTCACCACTGTCAGGGCAATCACAATAAAACAAGTTATAACATTGCAAGCTTGCTCTACAACAAAACTTTGACCTATTTCCTACAAGTTATAAATGTTGTATCTCAACCTTGTCAATGATTCTATGTCCAAGCCATCTGTGTCAGCATTATTGGAGCCTGACACATCCATGCTAGGGATTGAACCAATATGGCTGGCAAAGAGTTCAGGCATTGATCCATTGAGTTTAGCAAGTCGAGATGTTCTAGACATCATAGAACCTTGCATTGTTTCCCACTGTCTCTTGGCATTGTTTATTGCAAGTCTGCGCTTTTCCTAAAAACATGTATTAAAACAGAAATATATATTTTTTTGAATTTATATTACAGGTGCACCGGATAGTACTTTTTGATATTCGGGATAGTACTTTTTGATATTCGGCCGGAGTCAAATATGACCGGATAGTAAAATATATTCAGCCGGAGCCGGATACCTACATGTCTCGTAAATAGATTGTGTTGCTGAACATTTTACAAAACTGTTAAATCACATACCTATATTCGTATTTTTTTTTTTGTTTTTATTTACCTTTTTGTTTTAAACTATGTTACTAATTGATGAATTAAAGCTTAGCAGTATTTATAAACAGATAGACCTATCACAAACTAATCTGTGTAACATGAGTGTGTGTATCTACGAGGCCACCAACTGTAAAGGGTGTGTGGGGGATGGTCAATGTAAAATATGTAAATATATATTGAACTAGTTACTAATGTAAATCCTTCTAAAGTGCAACCTGGCTTGTATAGCTTGTATGTATTCATGAATGTCAGACCAATAACTGGTCATCAGGCTTGTAATTTAAAGTCCAAGGACCGCTTCTGGTTCTGGCTTCAAGGGCCTAATACTGATAGTTGAAATCTGAAGTGTTGTAGGTCAATAATTATTGTTTTAGATTAATTCATTTTCGGTAAACGATATTTTATTAACAGCGGGAACATCAATTGTAGCTATTTATAGCTTGAGCCTTAGATGGTGGCGAAACATAAATTGAAATGTCTGTAGACCTGTTATAGAGATTTAGTTTTAGATCTACATTGCAGTTATATATATCTAATAGCATTAGGAAAACCAAATATAGAAGACAAAAAGTCATCTATACCCTCCCTACCAAAATAAATAGACCGTGTTCGACAGATTTTGATAACCTGGTCAGATGGACGTAGTCGGCTTACACCTGTAGTCCTAGTGTAGTGTGTATGTTGATAATGATCATCATGCGTTTCATTTCCTTGGGCATACGCAATAGTGTTGAGTGGTCAGGCAAAGTCAGTCAAGCATGTAGATAGATCTAGCATACCCGTACAATAGTTACAGAGGTTGTTTCTCAACACTCCAACATATTTCTTTGTTTGCTAGATTAAATCAAACAGCCTTTACTTCTTTTCTTCAATAAACGATTTTAAACTTCACTGTTATGTTAAACAAAGTAGCTTTCATTCTTTCTAAAGGTTTTAATACAAGGCAAAACACACACACACACACACACACACACAAACGTGTGTAAAAAGTCCTGGCCTGATACACACACACAGCTAAGTCGTAAGTAAAAAAACAAAACAGTAGCCTAATTACGAGGAGTTACTTGCCACTCACAAATTATTTAGAATATCGTTATCAAATCAAGACACTTAAATGCAGGAGCAATATTCAAGTTACCACGTTAGTATGCTGCGTGCCAAGGACTTAATAAAAGAAGGAGTAAGGGGTGTTTAACTCTCCCTTTAAAGATAGGTCTGCTCGTGTTTTTTACTCTAATATACACAAATCTTAGACTTGTACTTTTTTTCTACAAAATAATTAGTTACAGGCTTACTGTGAAAATCGCGATCTATGGAGCAAAATGTCCCTCGTTTAGGTGTGTGATCTTTAGTTCATCTAACTGAGATTTATATCCAAGCAAACTCGGTACGGTACTCGTGTAGATGTGTGACCTGTAGTCCAGCCATGTGATTGAGATTTTCCCCCAAATAACCAAGCTCATTGTCCGGTTACCCGTGTAGAGGTGTGGCTTGAAGTCCAGCCCTCTAATTAAGATTTAGTACCAAGTAAACAAACTCAGTTCCCTCGTAAGGTGTGACCTCTAGATAGTGTCAATATGCCGACATTAAGCCTACGTTCATAGTATTTCACTTGTGGTCAGAAGTGGTCAGCTGTCTATCAATAATAAACTCAAATAAAAAGGGGTGGGAATAGTTCAATCCTACCTTTGGAGATATACCCGCACAGCTAGACAGACGTCTTAGGAGCGTGACATAGTCAAGGAATATAAATCTTCACATGTTAACTAGCCCACGTAAAGGTCCCCATTGATGGCTGCCTGGTCGAGCGGTTTGCACGCTGGACTGTCGTATCGATTTACCGATGGTCCCGGGTTCAAACCCTGCCCGCTCCCATCCCCCGTCGTCCTGCGGGAGGTTTGGACTAGGAAATAACTATCTTCAACTCTGAAGGAATTTTCGAAACATGTAAAACATTGTTTAAAACAATCATTTTAAAGCTCAAGACAAATTACAAAAGTGTATCAGCCATTGCTGCTCTGTATGTAACGCGCATTTATAAAGTAAAATTTCATTTCTATTTATATTAACACGTCTTGTCTTTATAATGTTTAATATCTATTTGTCAGAGGCGATGGGTACTTGCATTTGGACGGTGAAAATGAGACATACGCGGTGTCGCTGGAAAAATGCGCTTCAGGATCGCAACTTAGACCAACTGATAAATGTTCCTGCGACACACGTCAAAGGCCATACTCTTGACTGGATAGTCACAAATGCAAGTGAACTTATAGCCAAACTCAATGCCTTAGACCGTGGCCTGTCAGATCATTTTCTTGTACACTTTGAAATGGGCCTACGCAAACGTTCTAAGCAATCACAATTCTTGCTTGAAAAAGTTGCTAGACAGCCATGCACCTCTTGGCACTCGTACAGTCTCAGTTAGGCCACCCACTTCGCCGAAGTGCCGAACACTTCAAAAGACAGGTCTGACGATACAACTACAAATCTACATCAAAGAAAAAAAAACTTTCACAAAACAACTTCCCATTCCAACTTCATTTCTCCTTGGCTGTTTAGATGAGCTTGTTACTAACATTTTGAACTCTTCACTGATGTCAGGCATTGTACCACAGCAATATAAGCATGCACTTGTCAGGCCCTTTAAGAAATCCAGTCTTGACCTGGAATGTCTAAAAAAAACTATCGCCCGGTATCAAATCTTCCCTTCCTGTCAAAGCTTCTGGAACGGAACGCATCGCGTTATCGTAAATTCTTTCTCATCTTGTACCGTCTCTTGGAAGAATTTCAATCTGCATATAGGAAGTGCCGTAGCTCAGAGACAGAAGCGATCAGGGTACTAAACGACTTACTTCACGATTCCGACATAGGGCACAAATCAATACTTTCCATACTAGACTTGTCCGCAGCCTTTGATACGCTGGACCATGAAATTATGATGGCCAGATTCTCTGCCACTTTTGGCCTAGCAGGAATCGTCCTAAAGTGGCTTGGATCCTACCTGACTGAACGCACCCAAAGTGTCGTTGTCAACGGGAAAGAATCAACAAGCTTACTATTGAAGTACTGAAGTACGGAATACCCCAAGGATAAGTTCTAGGCCCACTCAGCGGTGTCATACAGCCAACCGGCATTTTATACCACTTCTTTGCCGATGACTCACAGTTATACGATTCCTCAGTACCCTCAGAGATGTCGCATCTAGCAGAGAAAATCAGTGGTACCGTTGCAAAGGTGGGCGATTGGATGGTTGAGAATAAGCTCAAAATGAAGGAAGACAAGACAGAAATAATTAAGATTGGCTCTCGGGAAAAGTCAAGAGTAGGCCTACAGATTCTTTTTTTATCACAAACTGCGAGGTTCCTTATGTCCATAAAGTGCGGAATCTTGGGAGTTTTCGACTCAACACTATCTTTCGACCCACACATAAGGCAGCTCTGCAAGGGTCTCTATCCGCAGCTGCGCAGATTAGGCCAGATCCGACCATATTTGACAACGGGACGGAGTCAACAAAAAAGCTAGCTGTGGCACAGTGGCATTCATACTCTCCCGCCTTGACTACTGCAATGCCGTGCTAGCAGGTATACCCGATGACAAAATAGCAACGTATACAGGACAACGTCGCTCAAATATTCCTTAGAAAAACAAGACGAGATTCTGCCACTACGCTCTTTCGCACGCTCCATTGGCTTCCCGTGAAAGCAAGAATCGATTACAAGGTCGCCATGCACACTTTGTCTTCAGTGTATATATAACAATGAAATACCCTTGTGCCTTAGTGAACTGATCTCTCCATATGTCCCCCAGAGAGCCCTTCGCTCAATGGACTCAACGCTTTAAGTGGTGCTACGTTTCTCCCTCAAAATCTGCGGGCTTTTTTCAGTGCTCAGACCAAAGGTTTGGAATTCACTCCCCATTGATGTCAAACAGACAACATGCTTCTCAAATTTCAAGAAGAACATTAAGACCTACCTGTTAGAAACTTTTTTAGATTAGTTTGTCATGTCCCGTGCTTGTGTTTATAATGTTATCACAACGCCTTATGAGCCTACATTTTGTTTCTTAACAACGCTTTAGAAATACATTATTATTATTATAATAATAAAAGATGTTTGATGCATATTCATATAGGCCATATTTTTAAGCACATTATTACGTTTTAAGTATAAATATTATTACATTCTATAACAGACATTAATGGAACGAGATCCACTTTATACATATTAGATGTACCAACTATCAGGAGGTCATATTCGACCGGAGTAGAATATGACCGAATAGAGGGAAAAGGACAAATATTCGTCTAAATCCGGAACTACTAACCGGTGCACCCCTAATTTATATAAAAAGAAACATAAAATATATCTACTTGTTTAATTCTTCTTAATTTTTAAATCAATATAATGTTACTTTTTTTACTAAAAGTTATATAAAAACATAAATAACAACTCAGATGTTTTTTTATATTTCTGAATAAAGTAGTCATTTATTTCAAAATATAGTCATTAAAAAATATAAAAAATGTCATATATTAGAGATTAGACAAAAATAATAATTAAAAATACCACCCCATAATGGGGAGAAATGGACCATCTGTGGGGAGAAATGGACCATCTGTGGGGAGAAATGGACCACCTGCAGAAGACACAGAAGCTTAAAGACATTAATATTTTCTTTTTCTAATTTTTCAAAGATACATCAAATGAGATATATCCTTGTGTCTGTATTGTACGTTTGCATGTTACTGATGGTGGTAAATTGTTTTAATTTGTCCTATTCTGACTGCCCCAATGTCTCTACTGTCTGCCAAAAAAACTTGTCAACCATTTTCCCACTCTTTCACAAAAATAGAAACTCTATCACCATCACTGGCGGATCCAGGGGGGGGGGGGGTAAGGGGCGATCAATACTTTCATCACCAGTGTCACTAATACTATCTGTCTTATCATCAGTCATGTCAGTATCGAATAGATTTTTTTTCACATTAGATTCATTCCCAAATTTAACCCAATGCTTTTATTAGAAACAGTTACAGCATCCCTCATAACTGATTCTGACACTTTGCCTTTGTCAGTTTTCCTTTTATAAACTCAAGGCATTTTTACCTGGAAAAAGAAAAAAAATAAATTTCTTTGTCATTAATTATGTTTTGACTTTTAAAAATCTAGATCTACTTAAAATATAACCAGCATTAATAATGAACAGATTTATTACAGTAAAGATAGACATACGTATCTATATAGATTTAAAATGCTATCTATAACTTACTATAAGCATATCATGCCTGTTGTGCCCTATAGAAATCTACTGCCAATCATGAATCAAATGAATGGGGAGAAACTGACCTCTTGTGGCCCATTTCTCCCCACTGGTACCTAAATTAGGTAAAACAAAATACAATTTTTATTTATTGAAGTTGTAAGGCAAAAATTTATAAATTATTATAAAGAAATTTTAATGTTGGTCTTACAATAATACAAACTTACCTTGAATTCTAAAGTAGATCCAATGAAATATTGATGTGCAAATTGGTTAAGAAAATGTTCTGTGACTAAAATATTTTCGCATGCAAATAAAAAAAACGAAAAAAAAAGAATTAAGGAATAAGAAGTGGCTTTTTAAAAACATCTCATGCATGGACTTATATATTATGTCTAGATATCTAGACTGGAAACCGGAAATAAATTCTTATCCGCGAATGGTCAATTCACAGACCTATCTATATATAGATTTTTATGTACGTAAACTCTTTTTTTCAGACTCTAGAGGGGGAGTCGCCCCATTCAATCTTTTCTGTCTTAGAAAAGTAATGATCATTACTTTTCAAAGTTTAGAAAAAATGAAAAATCATTTCTTAATATTGATGCAAATATATGAAACAAAGCCATTTCCTGTTTGTTTCCATTCAGATAATGTTTTAAAAATCCTAGATGGAAATAATTCATGTTTATTTAAATCATCTTATGTACATTTAAATAGATTGATTTAAGATTGATTACCTAGATCTTGCTAGATTATGTATTAATTATGATTTTCAATTACTAGATCTAGATCTAAAAATTAAATTATATGTATTGTTACATAGGTTAGGGTTGAAAAAAAAAACAACAACTTTACTTCTTTTAACTACTTTACAAAACGCCTTGTTCCTACTTTAAAAAAAAAAATTCAGATTTTTTGTAGTGTTAAAAAGTCTCCATGTCTGGTCTAGATATAGATCTAAAAATTCTAATATATGTCTATGATCTCATGTTACTGAAGTTTTTTTATTTTGGTCCAAAATAATATGGTCCACTAGTTTTAAAGATAGCACGGGTGGTCCATTTCTCCCCACTCTGCCTCTTAACAGAATCAAAAAATAATGACATCTACAATAACTTATTTAAATGTTTAAAATATTAAAATAAATAAGAAAATGACAAACTTTGAGCATTGCTATTTTGTTCATCTCTCTTCTTTTTTCTTCATCTTTCTTGACCATAACAAGAGCCTGCCTTCTCTCATCTTCCTAGAAACACAATTTGTCCAGGATTAAAAATCAGCCATTGTTAATTGCGTTCTAAGTGTAGGCTTAAATTAATACAAAAGGGTTTGATAGCTCAATACTGAACCCTTTCATCTGAATAATGTTAATATAAGTAGTTATTCCATCTTATCTTATAAATTAATGACCTTTTTTTTCAAAAAAGATGAAAGATTTAGACAGATTTTATGTAATTTCTAAAAGAAGTTTAGTGCAGAATAAAACATCTTTTTTTTAGAGGGGGGGAGGGGCCAATCCAATGTATAAGAGAATATGAAAAGAAGTAAACAACAATGTTAGGGAAGAGTTGAACAACAACAAAAAAAGGTGATGTCAATGATTTTGTGTTGTTGTACTGTTCCTTCAGATTTGAAGATAATTACACCATATCCCAAACTTCATGCAGAACAGTAGTACCTTTTTTTTGTACAAGTAGTTTAAGACCAAGACTGCTTTATTGATCCTTACGGAAATGTTTTGTGATTACGAAGACTCTTTTCTCATATAAAGACAACACAACAGAAACATGCACATAAATACAACAGACACAACATAAAGAGTCCATTCAGTGACTACACACAGTCTTCTTGGTGCTACATGTCTACATTTAGACACATGCATGTGTTAACAAATGCAATATAGATTGTATGAAAAGAAAATATCAGATTTTAAAAATAATTTAAACATTTATTGTTAAGATAAAAAAGGAATACATGATGTTTACAAAGACCAGATGTCAGCAACAAGATGTCAGTTTAAGACTCAAGACAAAGCAATAAACCCAAATTGTACAGTAATTATATAACTTCAACTACAAATAAGATAAATAATACACATGTTCTTATGTTGTTCTTTATGTTTGACCTGATGGTTGCTCCATATTATCACATCATTGCAGTGATACTCCAGAAAGTGGCCAAATTGTAATTGTAGTCTACTTTTAAACATTGAGTGAAATGAGTGAATTTAAGTATTTCACTTTTGAAACTTTGGCAGCTTTTTTTTTTTTTTTTTTGAAAAGAGAAAGTATATTTTAGGTTTTTTTTTTTAGTAATTACCCAGTTATCTTGATACAACTATCCATTCATCATCTTGTTTTTTTTTTCTATCACACAAACTATACTTATTATTTCTTGTTTATCACCAAGTTATCTAAAAGTAGATGTAGGGGAGATAAGCAGTTTCTAGGCTATACTTACAGTCACTCTTTTCATATCCAAAAGTTTTATTTGGTGCATGTGTCTTAGAATGATTTGCTTGTAGTTGCCATCTTGAGCTATAGGATTGCCATCAAAAGAAATTTCAGAAAGGCTTGATGACTCTCCCACACACTGAACATCTTCAAAACTAGATTAAAGAAGAGTTTTCATTAGCTCTTAATGATTTAGATATACAAAGTTACTATTGCTAGAGAGATCCAAATATAGATTTAACCAAGCATTACAGAGAAAGCGATGGGAGGACAACATAAAAGAATGGACGGCCTGCCATTGAAAGAGGTTCTAAACAGGGCAAAGGATAAAGAGGAATGGAAAAAGGCAGTCTACAAGTTTTGCTTGGTGCCCCAAGGGAACAGTCCAACAGACTAAGGGATAGGTCAAGATAAAAAAAAGCATAACCCACTGGTTTCACAGTTGATTTGTTTATGTTCTTTTTACAGCCAGCAAATGCTCACATACTACTTTGGTCATACTCCGACCCTTATTGTTTACCACATTCAATAAAACTGCCTACTATTCAACAACCCCCATTTAGCCAGTGTATTCTAGTTTCATTTTTCATTTAATTGTCCACCCCCCAACACACTCACTTTTGGTCTGTGAACTCACTTTTCTCACCCCCTTTGTATCTGGTATCTGTCACATCTAATAACACTGCCTGCTTTATAACGCAAACCCTCCCAAGCCAATTTTTTTGCCAGCGAGTTAAACTATCAATATCACTTATTCCCCCCCCCAATTCTACGCTTTAAAAAATAGTCCTTTTTACAATATATGAGGTTTCTTTGACTTTTCAGCTTTTATCCAAATATTTGAAAGACTTTCACACTTTAAAACACCAACAATTTTATAATCCAGTGATTTGAACCACTAACCTCCTGATCTAAATTCTGATACTCTACTGACTGATATAACTGAGTGTTATTAGAATCAGTGGGAATTACACACAAAAAGTTCACAGAAATATAGTCTTGTAATTTAGAACAGTTCGTAAGAGCTGAAATAGTTGTTTTTTTTAGAAATTGCGATAAAAAATCAGTTTGGATGGTTTTATTCTCTTCCACTGCAAGTGAGAGAATTAGTGATAGGTCAGTCATTATAGGAATCAATCAGGGCCCATTGCACATATAATATAGATTGCTTTGTAAAAAAAAAATTTTTACTACAAATAAATACTGTACCTAGTGATATCATTGAAACTTAAAAACAGTCGCTGTAAATTTGGCAGTAAATCAATTTCAGTCTGAAATGATGAAACAAGATATCATTTATCATGCAACAGTTGACCAGCAAGAGGCAATCAAGATTAGGGTTGAATTAGGGGAAGAGGGATAAAATAAAGTTTATTTCAAAATCTTTTTTTTTTATCTCAGTTCTAGATCTAATTTTTAAAAGTTAGGGCAATATTTTAATGGGCCAGCTTGATAGTAATTCATCATCTGTTTAACTCTGACTGGACATTCAGTGCTAATACTATTATAGTGATCAACTAAAATCTAAATAAATAGCTGATTTGATTTCAAGCATTAAATTATTCTCTCAATAAATATTAAACTTTTTCTTATTCTTTTACCATTTACTTTCTCAGTAACTACTGCCAAAACCATAAGATAGAATTACATGTAAAGTGTTGTCAGTATCTCAATCAGATGTTGATTGGTCAAGGTATAAAATAAGTGCAGAGTTTGTCATAAAAAAAACTATGCCATGATACAGTTCTTAAGAAAATGCGATATTGACTTCCATTTAATAGCATATGCACAAATTGTAAGACAAATTTCCTTATGGACAATAAAGATTATTATTATTATTATTATTATATGTAATGGCTCATCATTGACATGAATATGTAATACATTTCTCCTACTGCTTATCTGAAGTTATTTAAACACTTACCACAGCTCGAATTCTATTTCGTCTGAGATTTAATTCTGCCAGTGAATCTAATCCAGCCAGTTCATCAACATAACCTATATTGTTTCCAGCTAGATTCAAAACTCGTAATTCTGTCAGGTGCCTTAAGTTTTCAATCTTTGAGATCTTTTTATAAAGAAAAACAGAAAGATCTCTTAATAAAATTATAAGGCAAATGATTAACAACTAATTTTGTTTACAGCTTAAATTCTACTTTTATTTATAAAACTGAATACTAAAAAATGAGAAGATTGACAAAAAATAAATAGTGTATAAGAAATATGTTACCTGATTCCCATGTAAGTCTAAGACATCCAACTTGATCAAGGAGTCCAGATTTTCTATCTTTTTAATTCTGTTAGCCAAAAAAAAAAAAAAAAAAAGGATTTATCAGATGTGTAGTAACGATGGCAGAGACAAACAAGAAAAGGTGAAATCAAAATGAAACTGTTAACAGGTGTTGGCGATCATAAAGTGTAACAGCAAATGTAAGCCACTGTTTAGATGGTATAACCTAAAGAATGCATGTGGTAGTGTTTGATGGTTTGTTATTTTAAATTTTTCAACATCATTTGCCAAGTGAAATTTCATACAACTTTTAATATTATATTTATTTTCAAAAAATTTAAATATCACAGTTGACTCCTGATAATCTGAAAGTTGCAGAACTGGGGAGTATCATATTACCAAAAAAAGTCGGATTTAAAAAGATTAGCTGTATTTCAAAGAATTTAACTTTACTTATAAAGAACATTTTGTTTATGATGTAATAGGGTAATCTCTTTAAAGAGTATAAGATAGATGAAAAAGTCAGATTTATTGATCTAAAATACAAATTATTTCAGCTGTTACATACCATACTAAATTACAATTTAAGCCAACATTCTAAAAATAGACATAATTAATTATATGAATTTACGTGTGCTGCATCTGATTACTGTGTGTGTAGAATAATTAAGTGTCTGACTATAGAGGGTCAACTGTTGTGATAGGAAAAAATGAAAACACAGCATGTTGAATTTAAAACAGGATCTTCTCATAACTTCAGTAACTATTTAGCCAGAATCCTCATTCTTTAAACTAACCTGTTTTTACCCAACATCAGTACCCTGAGAGACCTAAGAGAAGACAATCCTGTTATTTCTTCAATGTGATTGTCATACAGATCAAGAAATATCAGACGTTTCAGCGAGGATAAGTTCTGTATGTGAGTGATCAAATTGTGTTGATAGTTCAGTAACCTCAACTGTTCTTCTCCTTCTAAAATTGGACAAATGGTAAGCTTTCTCCTGTGTTAGAAATATAAACAAGACAGCTACAAAAGTTAATCATGAAAAAGTATTGATCATGTAAAGTTCATTTACAATTAGAAAAACCTAAAGCACATGAGAACTAATTACTGCATGTCATTATTAGTCATTCTGTTATGTTTTTCAAAGACATTAACTCTTTTTCTCCCAACAGACAATACTAATGTTGATTCCATCAAATGTGGTAAATAATTACAGAGAGAAAGAGTTAATCTGAAATGAGTTATAATGTTTTCCTGTCTATCATTCTTGTCTAGGAATTCTCTCACATCTCAAATCAATAAAGGTTTTGGTTATTTACATAGCTTTGCAATCTGCAGTTAACTCCAGATAAGCAATGACCAATATTAAATAAAAACTTTCAACAAATTTTCCTTTGAAATTTAGATAGCTTTTGTTTTTAACTAATGAAAAAAAAAAGAAACCACGCACAAAACTCAACTCATAGAGCTCAACTCATAGAACTTAACTCATAGTACTGTCACTTTGAGCAAGAGAAAGAGCTTACGGCACAACAAATGTACAGCTTTTCAAGTCAAATTAAAAAACTTCAAATTAAAAATCATCTAAAACTTCTAAATATTTCAAACACAAATCAAAATCTAGAAGTCTGCAAAGGATGTTATAAATATTTTCATCTTTTTTTTTTTTTTAATTCTTTGCTGAACATTGTAAAAGTCATGAAGATACCAAAAACCATAAATGATAAAATCAAGTATGGACTGGCTAATCTTTATCAGATAATTCAGTAGACACACATAGGCAGAATAAATCTGTTAACCTATGACCTTACAAATAAATTACACAAATGCTTATACAGGATAACATTTACCTGACAAATTAGAAAGACAAGTTATTAATGAGCTTTACTCCAAAAGTTTGAATCATGTTTATTTATGTTTTTTTTTTTTAGTTAGAAAATTGAGTACCGTAACATTTTTGGACAGACTGTGAAACCTGGTAAATTGATTTACAAATGTCATTTTAAGAAACTCTTTTAATAAAATAAAAGGTATATTGGAAACAAAAATTCAGTTTGTGGCAGAATTTAATCAGCCCTACAGCTACAAGTCATACAAGGATTACCCTTAGAATTTAGTCAGCACC
>JADKLZ010011642.1:0-17716 GCA_021533235.1 Biomphalaria straminea | reverse complement strand
TTTTAACCACTACAGTAGCCCTGAGCTCAGTACAAATAGACATAATTGTAACCACTACAGTAGCCCTGAGCTCAGTACAAATAGACATTTTTACAAATTTAAGATAACAATGTGAAAATGAAGTTTGACTGTTTCAGGCTGATGGGAAAGGAGTGTACAACACAAGTCTCTCACAAGAATATTTCTTAGCAATGTCTGCCTTCCAGCTGACCCAGCAACAGCTCAAAGACTATGTTTTAGGAACTTTAGACTCTATTTTTGAAAGTGATGAGATCAAAGAAGAACTTAGAACTGAATTTACAGAGTTGATGAACACTTTACCTTCAGTGTAAATCTTGAGCTTTAATAGAATGAGTTCATTTGACATTTGTTGATAAACTTTACATGTAAAGTAGATTAAAATGTTGACACATTTGATGTAATTTTTGGGCATTGTATTTGTTGTTATTTTCATTAAAGATTTTGTGTTATTTATAGCATGAGGAGGGGATGTATTTTGACTAGTCACTTCCAATTTGTCCTTCGCATTTGATATTTATGTAAACAGATTTTCTATCTGTATATTTGAAATCCCCCAATTCTTTCAAATCATATTGGACAGCTGCCTGGTTATTTAGTTTGTGCTCTGTTGTTTGAACCCTGCCCACTATCATCCCCTGTTGGTGGTTTGGGCTAGGATGAAATAATGTTCACTTCTGAAGGACTATCTGTAACATGGACAACAAAATGATCTCAGATGACTATAATATGCTCAATGATTTTCAGCTGAAATGTATCTAAGAATTATTTCATTGTTGCTATTTTACATAAACACCATTTTTGAAACAATATTTTAGAATCTTTTATTTTATAGACTAAGTACAGAACTAAGAGTACATGCAATTCTGAAGCATTTATGTTTAAAATTTTTGGATAATGTTACTTGTGTTTTCAGGTGCAAAAGATACTTATGATGATACAAAAATAGTTTTTTTAAACTAAGTATGTATGTAGGAATAAACATATCTTAAAACAGGTAGTTGTTAGTCTTTATCTATATTATCTTAACAATTGTAACAAGCATTTGTTTTACTGTTACAAGGCTGAGATTTTCACTAGGGTAACATGCATTTGTTCTCATTAAAATTTCTATAACTCCCTTTCCTAACTGATGTTTTGTGAATATGATTATTTTCATTTGTATTATGTAATTAGATATTATTGGACACATTATGCAGTGCATTTTTTGTAAGGCTGAACAGAATTAGTTAAGGGTATGTGATGGCTAACAGAATTATCATTTTGAAACTTCTGTAGCAATTCTGTTTGTTCTTCACAAAGCAAGAAAATACATGTTCAAAGATCTTGCTGTGTCATGAGTTTTATTTTGTATGCATCTCAAAATTTCATAACCACCTGCTTCCACATAAAGCTATTCAGAGCACCTATGGACAGAAATAGTATTTAAAAATAACTCTTAGCAATTGAAGTAGAATCAACTTACATTAATACAAGTAAATATTATTTGAATATAAACAGACAGAATTTAAAAGATTTTGTTTTGATGTAGTTATTTATTTAGTCTTTCAAGTTTCATCTATAAACATAAACATTTTTTTTAAATAAAACATTTCTTAATATGAGACATCACTTAATGGCAACAATTGACATGAAAGAAAAATGAAATCAGGTTAAAGGGACTTTCACAAACTCACCTAGCAGTCTTATTTGTTTAATTAGCAAAGTCTAAGTCTTATTTGTATCTATTCAGAATGTAAAAATCATTAGGATTTAAGAAAACCTGATAATTTAACCTTGATGCAATGTACAATGAATAATGAACACAACTATGTTAACAACACTTTACAAGAATTTCAACTTTGTGTAGTCATCACTAGATCAACTTTTGTTCAACTTCTTTCAACTTCCTCTAATGAACATTTCATGTATGTATCCATTGACTTGAGATCTGATAAGACATTCTGTACCATCTCTGTTATTACGTAAGGCCAAATCTTTAATAACTCTGTCCTTTTCCTTTCATTGAATAAAGATTCCTTGGAGATTTCACTCACAAAATTGTGAGCAAACTTTTTCTTGGCCTCTAATTCCTGAATTAAAAAAGAAACATTTAAAACCTTAAGATACAATAAAGGTTACATTAGTGTGGTGTTGTTTCAAATCAGACAATATAGGATATTTGAGATCTGTGATTAATAATTAAAATTCCTATAACTATAATCATATAGTTTTAGTTACAAATATTTTGAGAAAAGAAAAAAAAAAACATTATTTTTTTTTTTTGCTTTTAAAGACTGAATAAACATGCCTGAGAAATATTAATTTTATATAAACCTTTATTTTCATTCAATAAGGATCTTCAAACTCAATAGTATATGTCCATCAAAAGGTGTCCAGTAGAGCTATTTTAATCTCACGACCAATTTATGTTTCAACTTAGACTCAGAACTCTGTTGTATTAATCCTCGTCATTTTACAGTATGTTCTGATTTTATTTTTTTTATATAGCGCTACTTTCATGCTTATAGCATGCTCAGAGCGCTTTTGGTCCAATCTCATTTGTGGACCATTTGTGGGTATCTAGGAGTTGGTTTTCCGTGCTGCTTTTGGGCATTCAGTAAACACAACTCGAGTCGGGTGTCGAACCTCGAGCCCCCTTCTAGGTAGCCAAGCCAGGCCAAGTTCAAGTCGCACTTAGCCTCTCGACCACGCTTCCCACAAAGTTATTGTTACCTGTTTAGCATCTGTTACTGTGTATACTAATCCAGCTCTACCAATCATTTCCATCTGACTCTTGTCCATGTTTCCTTTTCCTGTTTCATTCCCTTTTTTATTCTCAGATGCAATCTTTCTTTGGACCTCTGCTGTCAGGACATGAAGACGATATTGTGGCAAGTTTGAGGCCATTTGAGAGAGTAGGCCAAATAGTTTTTCTGCATTGACAATATCAGCAGAGGAAACCTGAAACAAAATGTAGGAGAGAAAGATGTCACACATAGTTTTATCATTGCTACCCAGAGTGGCTAACAAAGCAGCACAATTTAAGGTACCCAGACTACCCCCAATTTACCTCATTACCTCAATGTCATTGATTTTTTTAAGTGCAAACTGAGCCAATCTGAAGACAGTGTACATTCTCCATAATGTAAACTTGGTCACAGGGTTTCCATCCAAGTCAATGGTCAGCTGATCAAGTCTGCGGACCAATGAGAGAGCATTGATTTGCTGCAGGCTGTGAATGTTGGTCGAGCAGAACACTAATGACTAGATTTTTTTAAAAATACAATTGGAACAAGTCATTGAAGAAATCCACAGAAATCAAATTATACTTTTAATAAAACTTAATATTAAACATATTAAAACAATGTGGACAAAAGAAGCAAAAAAATTTAATAAGCTTTACAGCTTTAATCTTATTGGTTTCCGGTCATTTCATCCCTGGTCACTTAATCCCCAGTTATTTCAACTTTGATCACTTCATCCCCAGTCATTTCATCCCCTGATCAAATAAATAATTGTAAAAAGTAGGAAATTTACAATATTTCATATAGATTGTATATATATATATATATATATATATATATATGACAAAAAGTATGACAGTAAACAAAAATAGAATTTAATGTCTAATGTAAAACTTGTTATATCGAGGTTAAAAATGACAAGCCCGAAAAGGGACTGATATAGTGAAGGATGGTCGTCTGGAGATAAGTTAAGCAAAAGATTCTCACTGCTTTTACCACATGCAAAGATCAATTTTGGGTTGTTTTGATTTCAATGTTAATCTTATTTCTCTTCTATAACCTGGCTAACTCTGATTGGCACTTATTGTGGGGGATTATGTTCCATAAGTTTCTGTAACATTAAAATTTTATTATCAACTTTTGTTCCACAAACTGAATTTGAATAGATAATGCTATATGATTAGGATAACAGACCACAATTACATCTAGGAGGATGTAACAAAGTTCTGTCATTTTACATGGGCAATCCATAAAATTCTGTCATTTTACATGGGCAATCCATAAACATAATGAAAATAAAAAGTTTGAATGAATAAATACAACACAATAATATTTTGTTTCTCTTCACCTGTGTGGCTGGGAAACGAACTCGTATTTTAGGCAAATATTTGACAATAGCATCAAAATCAATGAATTTGAAGACTATTGTGTTGACTGCACCAGCTGCCTGATAGCCCCAGTTTCTGTCAAAGGCATCCAATGATTGAATCCCATACAACGATAGAGTGTCACCTTCTATTTGCTCCAGCATATTCAATCCTTCGTCTATTATTGTATTCTGATTTCTATTTGAAAAGAAATTTCAAAGACAAAAATGTGTTAATTTCAAAGACAATTATTAAGTTTAAACTATGAAGTGATGGAAGTAAAAAAAATTAAAATGAGGTGACTAAGGTAAAAATGTAAAATGAGGTGACTAAGGTAAAAATGTAAAATGAGGTGACTAAGGTAAAAATGCCAGCACTAACGAGTTGGATTCTTTGTTGGGATCTCTTGGCTGGAACCTCTTTACATGTGTATTTCTGGAGCTCTCTTGTGTTGCTTCAAACAGATTACTATGGGCACTTCCTGGCCTGCTGCCCATTTCACCACTGTCAGGGCAATCACAATAAAACAAGTTATAACATTGCAAGCTTGCTCTACAACAAAACTTTGACCTATTTCCTACAAGTTATAAATGTTGTATCTCAACCTTGTCAATGATTCTATGTCCAAGCCATCTGTGTCAGCATTATTGGAGCCTGACACATCCATGCTAGGGATTGAACCAATATGGCTGGCAAAGAGTTCAGGCATTGATCCATTGAGTTTAGCAAGTCGAGATGTTCTAGACATCATAGAACCTTGCATTGTTTCCCACTGTCTCTTGGCATTGTTTATTGCAAGTCTGCGCTTTTCCTAAAAACATGTATTAAAACAGAAATATATTTTTTTTTGAATTTATATTACAGGTGCACCGGATAGTACTTTTTTATATTTGGGATAGTACTTTTTAATATTCGGCCGGAGTCAAATATGACCGGATAGTAAAATATATTCAGCCGGAGCCGGATACCTACATGTCTTGTAAATAGCTTGTGTTGCTGAACATTTTACAAAATTGTTAAATCACATACCTATATTCGTATTATTTTTTTTTTTTGTTTTTATTTACCTTTTTGTTTTAAACTATGTTACTAATTGATGAATTAAAGCTTAGCAGTATTTATAAACTGATAGACCTATCACAAATTAATCTGTGTAACATGAGTGTGTGTATCTACGAGGCCACCAACTGTAAAGGGTGTGTGGGGGATGGTCAATGTAAAATATGTAAATATATATTGAACTAGTTACTCATGTATATCCTTCTAAAGTGCAACCTGGCTTGTATAGCTTGTATGTATTCATGAATGTCAGACCAATAACTGGTCATCAGGCTTGTAATTTAAAGTCCAAGGACCGCTTCTGGTTCTGGCTTCAAGGGCCTAATACTGATAGTTGAAATCTGAAGTGTTGTAGGTCAATAATTATTGTTTTAGATTAATTCATTTTCGGTAAACGATATTTTATTAACAGCGGGAACATCAATTGTAGCTATTTATAGCTTGAGCCTTAGATGGTGGCGAAACATAAATTGAAATGTCTGTAGACCTGTTATAGAGATTTAGTTTTAGATCTACATTGCAGTTATATATATCTAATAGCATTAGGAAAACCAAATATAGAAGACAAAAAGTCATCTATACCCTCCCTACCAAAATAAATCTAGACCGTGTTCGACTGATTTTGATAACCTGGTCAGATGGACGTAGTCGGCTTACACCTGTAGTCCTAGTGTAGTGTGTATGTTGATAATGATCATCATGCGTTTTATTTCCTTGGGCATACGCAATAGTGTTGAGTGGTCAGGCAAAGTCAGTCAAGCATGTAGATAGATCTAGCATACCCGTACAATAGTTACAGAGGTTGTTTCTCAACACTCCAACATATTTCTTTGTTTGCTAGATTTAATCAAACAGCCTTTATACTTCTTTTCTTCAATTTCTTTTAAACGATTTTAAACTTCACTGTTATGTTAAACAATCAAAGTAGCTTTCATTCTTTCTAAAGGTTTTAATACAAGGCAAAAAAAAAAAAAAAAAAAAAAAACACACACACACACAAACGTGTGTAAAAAGTCTTGGCCTGATATACACACACAGCTAAGTCGTAAGTAAAAAAACAAAACAGTAGCCTAATTACGAGGAGTTACTTGCCACTCACAAATTATTTAGAATATCGTTATCAAATCAAAACACTTAAAGCAGGAGCAATATTCAAGTTACCATGTTAGTATGCTGCGTGCCAAGGACTTAATAAATAAAAGAAGGAGTAAGGGGTGTTTAGCTCTCCCTTTAAAGATAGGTCTGCTCGTGTTTTTTACTCTAATATACACTTGTAATTTTTTTCTACAAAATAATTAGTTACAGGCTTACTGTGAAAATCGCGATCTGTGTAGCAAAATGTCCCTCGTTTAGGTGTGTGATCTTTAGTTCATCTGAGATTTATATCCAAGCAAACTCGGTACGGCACTCGTGTAGATGTGTGGCCTGTAGTCCAGCCACGTGATTGAGATTTTCCCCCAAATAACCAAGCTCATTGTCCGGTTACCCGTGTAGAGGTGTGGCTTGAAGTCCAGCCCCCTAATTAAGATTTAGTACCAAGTAAACAAACTCAGTTCCCTCGTAAGGTGTGACCTCTAGATAGTGTCAATATGCCGACATTAAGCCTACGTTCATAGTATTTCACTTGTGGTCAGAAGTGGTCAGAAGTGGTCAGCTGTCTATCAATAATAAACTCAAATAAAAAGGGGTGGGAATAGTTCAATCCTACCTTTGGAGATATACCCGCACAGCTAGACAGACGTCTTAGGAGCGTGACATAGTCAAGGAATATAAATCTTCACATGTTAACTAGCCCACGTAAAGGTCCCCATTGATGGCTGCCTGGTCGAGCGGTTTGCACGCTGGACTGTCGTATCGATTTACCGATGGTCCCGGGTTCAAACCCTGCCCGCTCCCATCCCCCGTCGTCCTGCGGGAGGTTTGGACTAGGAAATAACTATCTTCAACTCTGAAGGAATTTCCGAAACATGTAAAACATTTTACAAAACAAACATTTTAAAGGTCAAGACAAATTACAAAAGTGTATCAGCCATTGCTGCTCTGTATGTAACGCGCATTTATAAAGTAAAATTTCATTTCTATTTATATTAACACGTCTTGTCTTTATAATGTTTAATATCTATTTGTCGGAGGCGATGGGTACTTGCATTTGGACGGTGAAAATGAGACATACGCGGTGTCGCTGGAAAAATGCGCTAAAGGATCGCAAATTAGACCAACTGATAAATGTTCCTCCGACACACGTCAAAGGCCATACTCTCGACTGGATAGTCACAAATGCAAGTGAACTTATAGCCAAACTCAATGCCTTAGACCGTGGCCTGTCAGATCATTTTCTTGTACACTTTGAAATGGGCCTACGCAAACGTTCTAAGCAATCACAATTCTTGCTTGAAAAAGTAGCTAGACAGCCATGCACCTCTTGGCACTCGTACAGTCTCAGTTAGGCCATCTGCACCCTGGATGACGGAAGACATAAACTGCCAAACTTATTCGTCGAAGTGCCGAACACTTCAAAAGACGGTCTGACGATACATCGACAAATCTACATCAAAGAAAAAAAAACTTTCACAAAACAACTTCCCATTCCAACTTCATTGCTCCTTGGCTGTTTAGATGAGCTTGTTACTAACATTTTGAACTCTTCACTGATGTCAGGCATTGTACCACAGCAATATAAGCATGCACTTGTCAGGCCCTTATTTAAGAAATCCAGTCTTGAGCCGGAATGTCTAAAAAAAACTATCGCCCGGTATCAAATCTTCCCTTCCTGTCAAAGCTTCTGGAACGCATCGCGTTATCGTAAATTCTTTCTCATCTTGTACCGTCTCTTGGAAGAATTTCAATCTGCATATAGGAAGTGCCGTAGCACAGAGACAGAAGCGATCAGGTACTAAACGACTTACTTCACGATTCCGACATAGGGCACAAATCAATACTTTCCATACTAGACTTGTCCGCAGCCTTTGATACGCTGGACCATGAAATTATGATGGCCAGATTCTCTGCCACTTTTGGCCTAGCAGGAATCGTCCTAAAGTGGCTTGGATCCTACCTGACTGAACGCACCCAAAGTGTCGTCAACGGGAAAGAATCAACAAGCTTGCTATTGAAGTACTGAAGTACGGAATACCCCAAGGATAAGTTCTAGGCCCACTCAGCGGTGTCATACAGCCAACCGGCATTTTATACCACTTCTTTGCCGATGAATCACAGTTATACGATTCCTCAGTACCCTCAGAGATGTCGCATCTAGCAGAGAAAATCAGTGGTACCGTTGCAAGGGTGGGCGATTGGATGGTTGAGAATAAGCTCAAGATGAAGGAAGACAAGACAGAAATAATTAAGATTGGCTCTCAGGACATGTCAAAAGTCGAGAGTAGGCCTACAGATTCTTTTTTATCACAAACTGCGAGGTTCCTTATGTTCATGAGGTGCGGAGTCTTGGGAGTTTTCTTCGACTCAACACTATCTTTCGACCCACACATAAGGCAGCTCTGCAAGGGTCTCTATCCGCAGCTGCGCAGATTAGGCCAGATCCGACCATATTTGACAACGGGAAGGTGTTTACAAAAAAGCTAGCTGTGGCACAGTGGCATTCATACTCTCCCGCCTTGACTACTGCAATGCCGTGCTAGCAGGTATACCCGATGACAAAATAGCAACGTATACAACGTCGCTCACATATTCCTTAGAAAAACAAGACGAGATTCTGCTACTACGCTCTTTCGCACGCTCCATTGGCTTCCCGTGAAAGCAAGAATCGATTACAAGATCGCCATGCACACTTTGTCTTCAGTGTATATATAACAATGAAATACCCTTGTGCCTTAGTGAACTGATCTCTCCATATGTCCCCCAGAGAGCCCTTCGCTCAATGGACTCAACGCTTTAAGTGGTGCCACGTTTCTCCCTCAAAATCTGCGGGCTTTTTCAGTGCTCAGACCAAAGGTTTGGAACTCACTCCCCATTGATGTCAAACAGACAACATGCTACTCAAATTTCAAGAAGAACATTAAGACCTACCTGTTAGAAACTTTTTTAGATTAGTTTGTCATGTCCCGTGCTTGTGTTTATAATGTTATCACAACGCCTTATGAGCCTACATTTTGTTTCTTAACAACGCTTTAGAAATACATTATTATTATTATTATAATAAAAGATGTTTGGTGCATATTCATATAGGCCATATTTTTAAGCACATTATTACGTTTTAAGTATAAATATGATTACATTCTAAAACAGACACTAATGGAACGAGATCCACTTTATACATATTAGATGTACCAACTATCCGGAGGTCATATTCGACCGGAGCCGAATATGACCGAATAGAGGGAAAAGGACAAATATTGGTCTGAATCCGGAACTACTATCCGGTGCACCCCTAATTTATAGAAAAAGAAACATAAAATATATCTACTTGTTGAATTCTTCTTAATTTTTAAATCAATATATAAGTTACTTTTTTACTAAAAGTTATATAAAAACATAAACAACAACTCAGATTTTTTTTTATATTTCTGAATAAAGTAGTCATTTATTTCAAAATATAGTCATTAAAAAATATAAAAAATGTCATACATTAGAGATTAGACAAAAATAATAATTAAAAATACCACCCCAAAATGGGGAGAAATGGACCATCTGTGGGGAGAAATGGACCACCTGTGGGGAGAAATGGACCATCTGTGGGGAGAAATGGACCATCTGTGGGGAGAAATGGTCCATCTGTGGGAAGAAATGGACCATCTGTGGGGAGAAATGGACCACCTGTGGGGAGAAATGGACCACCTGTGGGGAGAAATGGACCATCTGTGGGGAGAAATGGACCACCTGCAGAAGACACAGAAGCTTAAAGACATTACTATTTTCTTTTTCTAATTTTTCAAAGATACATCAAATGAGATATATCCTTGTGTCTGTATTGTACCTTTGCATGTTACTGATGGTGGTAAATTGTTTTAATTTGTCCTATTCTGACTGCCCCAATGTCATCTACTGTCGGCCAAAAAAACTTGTCAACCATTTTCCCACTCTTTGACAAAAATAGAAACTCTATCACCATCACTGGCGGATCCAGGGGGGGGGGCGGTAGGGGCGATCAATACTTTCATCACCAGTGTCACTAATACTATCTGTCTTATCATCAGTCATGTCAGTATCGAATAGATTTTTTTTCACATTAGATTCATTCCCAAATTTAATCCAATGCTTTTATTGGAAACAGTTACAGCATCCCTCATAACTGATTCTGACACTTTGCCTTTGTCAGTTTTCCTTTTATAAACTCAAGGCATTTTTACCTGGAAAAAGAAAAAATAAATTTCTTTGTCATTAATTATGTTTTGACTTTTAAAAATCTAGATCTACTTAAAATATAACCAGCATTAATAATGAACAGATTTATTACAGTAAAGATAGACATACGTATCCATGTAGATTTAAAATGCTATCTATAACTTACTTTAAGCATATCATGCCTGTTGTGCCCTATAGAAATCTACTGCCAATCATGAATCAAATGAATGGGGAGAAACTGACCTCTTGTGGCCCATTTCTCCCCACTGGTAACTTAATTAGATAAAACAAAATAAAATTTTTATTTATTGAAGTTGTAAGGCAAAATTTATAAATTATTATAAAGAAATGTTGGTCTTACAATAATACAAACTTACCTTGAATTCTAAAGTAGATCCAATGAAATATTGATGTGCGAATTGGTTAAGAAAATGTTCTGTGACTAAAGTATTTTCGCATGCAAATAAAAAAAACGAAAAAAAAGAATTAAGGAATAAGAAGTGGCTTTTTAAAAACATCTCATGCATAGACTTATATATTATGTATAACGTAAACGCTTCAAAGACCAGCTTAGGCGTCAACTTTCCTTGGCTGACATAGAAGAGAGCACCTGGCTGCATGCGGCGTCGGAACGAGACAGCTGGAGGTCACTCACAAAGGCCGCAGGATACACATTTGAGACCAAAAGAAAATCTGCCGCCGAGGACAAGCGCAGACGACGAAAAGAAAATCTAAACCGACCACCTGTGGACAATGGTTTTGCTTGCCCTGGATGTGGCAAAATATGTAGATCACAGCTGGGACTGCACAGCCATGGGAAACACTGTATTCCTCACTAATCTTCAGACTCGAAGACAAGCCTATTATTATTATGTATAAGATCTATATCTAGACTGGAAACCGGAAATAAATTCTTATCTGCGAATGGTCAATTCACAGAACTATCTATTTATAGATTTTTATGTACGTAAACTCTTTTTTTCAGACTCTAAAGGGGGAGTCGCCCCAATCAATCTTTTCTGTCTTAGAAAAGTAATGATCATTACTTTTCAAAGTTTAGAAATAATGAAAAATCATTTCTTAATATTCACGCAAATATATGAAACAAAGCCATTTCCTGTTTGTTTCCATTCAGATAATGTTTTAAAAATCCTAGATGGAAATAATTCATGTTTATTTAAATCATCTTATGTACATTTAAATAGATTGATTACCTAGATCTTGCTAGATTATGTATTAATTATGATGTTCAATTACTAGATCTAGATCTAAAAATTAAATTATATGTTACATAGGTTAGGGTTGAAAAAAAAAAAACAACTTTACTTCTTTTAACTACTTTACAAAACAACGCCTTGTTCCAACTTTAAAAAAAAAAAAATTCAGATTTTTTGTAGTGTTAAAAAGTCTCCATGTCTGGTCTAGATATAGATCTAAAAATTCTAATATATGTCTATGATCTCATGTTACTGAAGTTTTTTATTTTGGTCCAAAATAATATGGTCCACTAGTTTTAAAGATAGCAGGGGTGGTCCATTTCTCCCCACTCTGCCTCTTAACAAAAACAAAAAATAATGACATCTACAATAACTTATTTAAATGTTTAAAATATTAAAATAAATAAGAAAATGACAAACTTTGAGCATTGCTATTTTGTTCATCTCTCTTCTTTTTTCTTCATCTTTCTTGACCATAACAAGAGCCTGCCTTCTCTCATCTTCCTAGAAACACAATTTGTCCAGGATTAAAAATCAGCCATTGTTAATTGCGTTCTAAATGTAGGCTTAAATTAATACAAAAGGGTTTGATAGCTCAATACTGAACCCTTTCATCTGAATAATGTTAATATAAGTAGTTATTCCATCTTATCTTATAAATTAATGACCTTTTTTTTTTTCAAAAAAGATGAAAGATTTAGACAGATTTTATGCAATTTCTAAAAGAAGTTTAGTACAGAATAAAACATCTTTTTTTTAGAGGGTGGGAGGGGCCAATCCAATGTATAAGAGAATATGAAAAGAAGTAAACAACAATGTTAGGGAAGAGTTGAACAACAACAAAAAAGGTGATGTCAATGATTTTTGTGTTGTTGTAATGTTCCTTCAGATTTGAAGATAATTACACCATATCCCAAACCTCATGCAGAACAGTAGTACCTTTTTTTTGTACAAGTAGTTTAAGATCAAGACTGCTTTATTGATCCTTACAGAAATGTGTTGTAATTACAAAGACTCTTTTCTCATATAAAGACAACACAACAGAAACATGCACATAAATACAACAGACACAACATAAAGAGTCCATTCAGTGACTACACACAGTCTTCTTGGTGCTACATGTCTACATTTAGACACATGCATGTGTTAACAAATGCAATATAGATTGTATGAAAAGAAAATATCAGATTTTAAAAATAATTTAAACATTTATTGTTATGATAAAAAAGGAATACATGATGTTTACAAAGACCAGATGTCAGCAACAAGATAATGTCAGTTTATGACTCAAGACAAAGCAATAAACCCATATTGTACAGTAATTATATAACTTCAACTACAAATAAGATAAATAATACACATGTTCTTATGTTGTTCTTTATGTTTGACCTGATGGTTGCTCCATATTATCACATCATTGCAGTGATACTCCAGAAAGTGGCCAAATTGTAATTGTAGTCTACTTTTAAACATTGAGTGAAATGAGTGAATTTAAGTATTTCACTTTTGAAACTTTGGCAGCTTTTTTTTTTTTTTTTTTGAAAAGAGAAAGTATATTTTAGGTTTTTTTTTTTAGTAATTACCCAGTTATCTTGATACAACTATCCATTCATCATCTTGTTTTTTTTTCTATCACACAAACTATACTTATTATTTCTTGTTTATCACCAAGTTATCTAAAAGTAGATGTAGGGGAGATAAGCAGTTTCTAGGCTATACTTACAGTCACTCTTTTCATATCCAAAAGTTTTATTTGGTGCATGTGTCTTAGAATGATTTGCTTGTAGTTGCCATCTTGAGCTATAGGATTGCCATCAAAAGAAATTTCAGAAAGGCTTGATGACTCTCCCACACACTGAACATCTTCAAAACTAGATTAAAGAAGAGTTTTCATTAGCTCTTAATGATTTAGATATACAAAGTTACTATTGCTAGAGAGATCCAAATATAGATTAACCCAGCATTACAGAGAAAGCGATGGGAGGACAACATAAAAGAATGGACGGCCTGCCATTGAAAGAGGTTCTAAACAGGGCAAAGGATAAAGAGGAATGGAAAAAGGCAGTCGACAAGTCTTGCTTGGTGCCCCAAGGGTAACAGTCCAACAGACTAAGGGATAGGTTAAGGTAAAAAAAAGCATAACCCACTGGTTTCACAGTTGATTTGTTTATGTTCTTTTTACAGCCAGCAAATGCTCACATACTACTTTGGTCGTACTCCCACCCTTATTGTTTACCACATTCAATAAAACTGCCTACTATTCAACAACTCCCATTTAGCCAGTGTATTCTAGTTTCATTTTTCATTTAATTGTCCACCCCCCAACACGCTCACTTTTGGTCTGTGAACTCACTTTTCTCACCCCCTTTGTATCTGGTATCTGTCACATCTAATAACACTGCCTGCTTTATAACGCAACCCCACCCAAGCCAATTTGTTTGCCAGCGAGTTAAATTATCAATATCACTTATTTCCCCCCCCCCAATTCTACGCTTTAAAAAATAGTCCTTTTTACAATATATGAGGTTTCTTTGACTTTTCAGCTTTTATCCAAATATTTGAAAGACTCTTTCACACTTTAAAACACCATCAATTTTATAATCAAGTGATTTGAACCACTAACCTCCTGATCTAAATTCTGATACTCTACTGACTGATATAACTGAGTGTTATTAGAATCAGTGGGAATTACACACAAAAAGTTCACAGAAATATAGTCTTGTAATTTAGAACAGTTCGTAAGAGCTGAAATAGTGTTTTTTTTTAGAAATTGTGATAAAAAATCAGTTTGGATGATTTGATTCTCTTCCACTGCAAGTGAGAGAGTTAGTGATAGGTCAGTCATTATAGGAATCAATCAGGGCCCATTGCACATATAATATAGATTGCTTTGTAAAAAAATTTTTTTACTACAAATAAATACTGTACCTAGTGATATCATTGAAACTTAAAAACAGTCGCTGTAAATTTGGCAGTAAATCAATTTCAGTCTGAAATGATGAAACAAGATAACATCATTTATCATGCAACAGTTGACCAGCAAGGGGCAATCAAGATTAGGGTTGAATTAGGGGAAGAGGGATAAAATAAAGTTTATTTCAAAATCTTTTTTTTTAATCTCAGTTCTAGATCTAATTTTTAAAAGTTAGGGCATTATTTTAATGGGCCAGCTTGATAGTAATTCATCATCTGTTTAACTCTGACTGGACATTCAGTGCAAATACTATTATAGTGATCAACTAAAATCTAAATAAATAGCTGATTTGATTTCAAGCATTAAATTATTCTCTCAATAAATATTAAACTTTTTCTTTTACCATTTAGTTTCTCAGTAACTACTGCCAAAACCATAAGATAGAATTACATGTAAAGTGTTGTCAGTATCTCAATCAGATGTTGACTGGTCAAGGTATAAAATAAGTGCAGAGTTTGTCATAAAAAAAACTATGTCATGATACAGTTCTTAAGAAAATGCGATATTGACTTCCATTTAATAGCGTATGTAACGGCTGATCATTGACATGAATATGTAATACATTTCTCCTACTGCTTATCTGAAGTTATTTAAACACTTACCACAGCTCGAATTCTATTTCGTCTGAGATTTAATTCTGCCAGTGAATCTAATCCAGCCAGTTCATCAACATAACCTATATTGTTTCCAGCTAGATTCAAAACTCGTAATTCTGTCAGGTGCCTTAAGTTTTCAATCTTTGAGATCTTTTTAGAAAGAAAAAGAGAAAGATCTCTCAATAAAATTATAAGGCAAATGATTAACAACTAATTTTGTTTACAGCTTAAATTGTACTTTTATTTATAAAACTGAATACTAAAAAATGAGAAGATTGACAAAAAATAAATAGTGTATAATATGTTACCTGATTCCCATGTAAGTCTAAGACATCCAACTTAATCAAGGAGTCCAGATTTTCTATCTTTTTAATTCTGTTAGCCAAAAAAAAAAAAAAGATTTATCAGATGTGTAGTAATGATGGCAGAGACAAACAAGAAAAGGTGAAATCAAAATGAAACTGTTAACAGGTGTTGGCGATCATAAAGTGTAACAGCAAATTTAAGCCACTGTTTACATGGTATAACCTAAAGAATGCATGTGGTAGTGTTTGATGGTTTGTTATTTAAAATTTTTCAACATCATTTGCCAAGTGAAATTTCATACAACTTTTAATATTATATTTATTTTCAAAAAATTTAAATATCACAGTTGGATAGTCTGAAAGTTGCAGAACTGGGGAGTATCATATTACCAAAAAAAGTCAGATTTAATAAGATTAGCTGTATTTCAAAGAATTTAACTTTACTTATAAAGAACATTTTGTTTATGATATAATAGGGTAATCTCTTTAAAGAGTATAAGATAGATGAAAAAGTTAGTATTTATTGATCTAAAATACAAATTATTTCAGCTGTTACATACATACTAAATTACAATTTAAGCCAACATTCTAAAAATAGACATAATTAACTATATGAATTTATGTGTGCTGCATCAGATTACTGTGTGTGTAGAATAATTAAGTGTCTGACTATCGAGGGCCAACTGTTATGATAGGAAAAAATGAAAACACAGCATGTTGAATTTAAAACAGGATCTTCTCATAACTTCAGTAACTATTTAGCCAGAATCAACATTTTTTAAACTAACCTGTTTTTACCCAACATCAGTACCCTGAGAGACCTAAGAGAAGACAATCCTGTTATTTCTTCAATGTGATTGTCATACAGATCAAGAAATATCAGACGTTTCAGTGAGGATAAGTTCTGTATGTGAGTGATCAAATTGTGTTGATAGTTCAGTAACCTCAACTGTTCTTCTCCTTCTAAAATTGGACAAATGGTAAGCTTTCTCCTGTGTTAGAAATATAAACAAGACAGCTACAAAAGTTAATCATGAAAAAGTATTGATCATGTAAACTTCATTTACAATTAGAAAAACCTAAGCACATGAGAACTAATTACTGCATGTCATTATTAGTCATTCTGTTATGTTTTTCAAAGACATTAACTCTTTTTCTCCCAACAGACAATACTAATGTTGATTCCATCAAATGTTGTAAATAATTACAGAGAGAAAGAGTTAATCTGAAATGAGTTATAATGTTTTCCTGTCTGTCATTCTTATCTAGGAATTCTCTCACATCTCAAATCAATAAAGGTTTTGGTTATTTACATAGCTTTGCAATCTGCAGTTAACTCCAGATAAGCAATGACCAATATTAAATAAAAACTTTCAACACATTTTCCTTTGAAATTTAGATATCTTTTGTTTTTAACTAATGAAAAAAAAAAAGAAACCACTCACAAAACTCAACTCATAGATCTCAACTCATAGATCTCAACTCATAGAACTCAACTCATAGAACTCAACTCATAGATCTCAACTCATAGTACTTTCACTTTGAGCAAGAGAAAGAGCTTATGACACAACAAATGTACAGCTTTTCAAGTCAAATTAAAAGACTTCAAATTAAAAATCATCTAAAACTTCTAAATATTTCAAACACAAATCAAAATCTAGAAGTCTGCAAAGGATGTTATAAATATTTTCATCTTTTTTTTTTTTAATTCTTTGAACATTGTAAAAGAGATGAAGATACCAAAAACCATAAATGATAAAATCAAGTATGGATTGGCTAATCTTTATCAGATAATTCAGTAGACACACATAGGCAGAATAAATCTGTTAACCTATGACCTTACAAATAAATTACACAAATGCTTATACAGGATAGCATTTACCTGACAAATTAGAAAGACAAGTTATTAATGAGCTTTACTCCAAAAGTTTGAATCATGTTTATTTATGTTTTTTTTAGTTAGAAAATTGAGTACCGTAACATTTTTGGACAGACTGTGAAACCTGGTAAATTGATTTACAAATGTCATTTTAAGAAACTCTTTTAATAAAATAAAAGGTATATTGGAAACAAAAATTCAGTTTGTGGCAGAATTTAATCAGCCCTACAGCTACAAGTCATACAAGGATTACCCTTAGAATTTAGTCAGCACC